>RJWJ010005098.1:0-70651 GCA_004363605.1 Indri indri | reverse complement strand
AGCCCCAGGGCAGTAACTGGAGCTGCTATAACATATTATATAAAATGTCTACTTTTCCACAAAAAATCAAGAGACATGCAAAAAAACAGGAAAGCATAACCTATACTCTGGATAAAGGGCAGGCAACAGAAACTTCCTATGAGTGTCCAGAGTCAGATTTAATGAAGACTTCAAAGTAGGCATTATGAAGGTATTCAAAGTAAAGGAAGTCATGCCTGAGAAATAAACGTACGTTCACAATGTCACGTCAAACAGAAAGTATCAACAAATATATAGAAATTATAAAAAAGAACAAAATGGAAATTCTAAAACTGAAAAGCATAATAATAAAAATTAAAATTTTACTAGAGGGGCTCAGGAGTATATTTAAATTGACAGAAGAAAGAATTAATTGAAGATAAATGGACAGATTATATATTCTGAAAAACAGAGAAAAAAGAGAATGAAAAAAATGAAGAGCACCTCAAAGAAATGCAGAATACCATTAAATGCACCAATATATACACAAGGTGAGTGCCACAAGGAAAAGACAAAAATAAGCAGAAAGAAATTTGGAAAAACTTCCCAAATTATTGAAAAATACTGATCTATACATCCAGAAAGCTCAACGAACTCCCAGTAGGATAAACACAAAAGATACAACTAAACACATCACAGTAAAAATGTAAAAAGCCAAACATTGAAAGTGACAAGAGAAAAATTACTTGTCATTTTCAAGGGAACCTCAACAAAATTATGGGCTCACTTCTCATCAGACGCTATGAAGGCCAGAGACAGTGGGACAACAGAGACGCTCCTTGATTTATGATGGGGCTATGGCCTGATAAATCCACCTAAATTGACAATATCATAGGTCGAAAATGCGTACCTGACTGAGAGCTGTGGCTTACTCCTCTGCTCAGCACTGCAAGAGAGGTCTGGCTTCTGCTGAACGCATTCCTCTCCTCACACCACCATAAAAATCGAAAATGGTAAATTGAACCATCCTAAGTCTGGGACCATCTGTATTCACAGTGCTCAAAGAAAAACAATGTCAACCAAGAATCCTATATCCAGCAAAGCCATCTTTCAAAAATGAAGAAGGAATTAAGACATTCCCAGATAAACAAAAACCGAAGAAGTTCATCACCAAAAGACCTGCCCTACGAGAAGCGGTAAAGGAAGTCCTGGAGGCTGAGATGAAAGGACCCTGAACAAGAACTCAAACGCAAAGAAGGGATGATGCACACTGATGATGTTTGCTACACAGGTAAATACAAAATATTTAATTTTATATTTAATTTATATCACATAAAATATAACAGACAGTATCATTTTTGGTTTGCATTTTTTCTTGTATGGTTTAAAAACAAATACATAAATCAATAATTATGAATCTATGATAATGGGCACAGAATAGAGACGTAATCTGTGACAAAGAGAACATAAAATGGGGTACAGTGCTGTACAGTGGCAGAGCTTTTATGCATTATTAAAGCTAAGTTGGTATTAATTCAAACTAGACAGTTATAAATTTAACATGTTTACTGTAATCCCCACAGCAACCACTAAGAAAGTAATTTACTAATATACAGAAAAGGAAATTAAAAGGCAATCAAAGGACGGTGGCCATGGAAGTCAGAATCCGCTAAGGAGAGTGTAACAACTCACCTGCCAAATCAACTTGCCAAAGAAAAAATATATTAAAGAAAGAAATCTTAAAAAAAAAAAAAAAAGGCAACCAAAATGGCACTTTAGAAATAAGCAACTAAACATAAAAGGATGTGGTAATCCAGGATTGAGAAACAAAAAAGACACAAGACACACAGAAGACAAATAGCAAAATGGCAAAAGTCCTCTCTTGTCAGTAGTAACTGTAAATATAAGTGGATTAAACTCTCCGACTAAAGGTAAAGGTTGACAAGATGGAGTTTAAAAAACGATGATCTGTAATCCTAGCTCTCTGGGAGGCCGAGGCGGGCGGATTGTTTGAGCTCAGGAGTTCAAGACCAGCCTGAGCAAGAGCGAGACCCCGTCTCTACTAAAAATAGAAACAAATTATCTGGACAACTAAAAAAAAATATATATAGAAAAAAATTAGCTGGGCATGGTGGCACATGCCTGTAGTCCCATCTACTCGGGAGGCTGAGGCAGAAGGATCGCTTGAGCCCAGGAGTTTGAGGTTGCTGTGAGCTAGGCTGACGCCACAGCACTATAGCCCGGGCAACACAGTGAGACTCTGCCTCAAAAAAAAACAAAAAAAAAAACGATGATCCATCTAAATGCCATCTATAAGAGAATTTATTTTAGATCCAAAGGCACAAATAGGTGCAAAGTAAAAGGATAGAAGAAGATATTCCATGTAATCAAGAGTGCTGGGGTGGCTGTACCAGTATCAGACAAATTAAGTTAAAAGTTATTATTAAGAATTATTAAAAAGACAACACTGTTTTTGCTATTCTAGTTCTATTATTTTCCATATACATTTCAGAATTCATTTGTTGATTTCTATAAAAAAAATCAAACAAACAAAATAATGCTGGGATTTTGATTTAGACTGTGTTTATTCTATGAACTTATCCGAGAAAAATTGACATCTTATAAATATTTATATTTTAACATAATAAATTCATAATATAAAGACATTACATCCTGATAAAAGGGTCAGCTGATCAAGAAGATATAACTATAAAACCACACACCACCTAACAAAGAGCCACCAACACGCAAAGCACACACTGAGAGAACTGCAGGAGACAAGGCCATGCTGTAACAGCTGGAGACTCCAGCATTCCACCTGCAATAACGGAGAGAACATCTGGACAGATCAACAAGGAAACAGAACACGTGAACAGCACAGGCACGCCCCGGGTCACGGATGACCCGGCTTATGGTATCCCGTGCTTACGAATGTGCCGACGCTCCCCTTAAGGGTGGTTTATGCAATCACATAATTAAATTAACAATGCAGGAACTAGCTTTTCTCCATGCGTGCAAACAAATCGCACAGTGCAAGCAGTTCGTCGGTGCCGCATCTCTGCACTAGCGGCTGGTCTCAATGTCTATACAGTCACTTATGCGCACTGTCATTTCCGTCTTAACTTTCGTATTCAATTTTGTGAGTCTGCGTTTACCCCATGACCTGTCTCCAAAGCAAGAGTCCCCTGCAAGTCCAGGTGAGCCCTCAGCAAAGAAAGGTGATGACGACGGAGACAAAAGTAGAAATAATGAAGCATTTGGAGGTGTCCAGATGCCATCATTCCTTGGGAGAGCATCAGGCTTCGGGCGCCTGACAACCGAACAACTATAAAGGATAAAGTGAGGATGATGGAACGTGTGAAAGGCAGAGCTCCAGTGAAAGCATCAGGTATTACTAAGCAACGCAGTGGATCAATCACCAAAATGGAAAGGTTGCTGTTGACTTGGTTAGGAGATCAAAATAAGCCCAGTATTCCTATCAGCCTAGCACTGATGCAATACTAGGTGAGTGTTAACCTTTAATATTCTTTTTTGAAATTTCTCTTATCTCCTACCTAAACTTTTTGCATGAGTCTGTTTTTATGTTCTGTTTGTCTGAATTAACAGAAAGAACACAATAGTTTCTGTAACTTATTATTACAGTACGGGGTATTATCATTGTTGTTAAAGTATTACACTGTATTATTATTACCACATATGAGCCGTCATAGTATTGTAATTATTATTATTATTACCACGTATGTGCTGCTCATCAGGGATCTGAGTTACATACAAATCCAACCTAAAGATGTTCTCAGGGGCCAGGCGTGGTGGCTCACGCCTATAATCCTAGCACTTTGGGAGGCCGAGGCAGGAAGATCACTTGAGGCCAGGAGTTCAAAACCAGCCTGAGCAAGAGTGAGACCTTATCTCTACAAAAAACAGAAAAATTAGCCTGGCCTGGTGGTACGCACCTGTAGTCCCAGCTATTTGGGAGAATGAGGTGGGAGGACTGCTCGAGCCCAGCAGTGTTAGGCTGCAGTGAGCTGTGATGAGGCCACTGCACTCCAGCCTGAGTGACAAAGTGAGATCCTGTTTCAAAAAAAAAAAAAAAAGATGTTCTCAGGAATGGATCTCGTCCATAACCCAGGGAACATCTATGTTATAAACCAACTATACTTAACAGCAATATACAGAACACTCCACTCAACAACAGCAGAGTATACATTCTTCTCTAGTGCACACGGAACATTCTCCAGGATAGACCACGTCAGGCCAGAAAACATATCTCAAAAACATTTACAAGACTGAAATCCTATGAAGTATCTTCTCCAACCACAATGAAATGAAACTAGAAACAAATAACAGAAGGAAAACTGGACAATTCACAAATAAGTGAAAACTAAACAACACACTCTTAACACATTGTCTGTCACAAATAACAGAAGGAAAACTGGAAAATTCACAAATAAGTGAAAACTAAACAACACACTCATAACACATTGACTGTCATGTGAGTTGTATTTAACTCAGGCTAGTTTTTGAGCCCGAGGCTGAGTGAAGCAAAACCTTGCAGTTGGTTCATGAAAATCTTGCTTGTTGATGATCTTACTGTTATAATTAATACTGATGATTTAATTCTAAAAAAGTGGATTGCACTGCATATAACTCATACACAGAAAACAATAAAAAAAAAATAACAAATTAGAAAGGGTTGTTTTAGTAAAACACCGCAGCAGGGAAAAAAATTTTTTTTCTAGTGTGGCAGTGAATGTGTTAAACAACTAATTGGTCAAAGAAGAAATCACAAGGGAAATTAGAATACATTGAGACAAATGAACACAAAAACACAACATAACAAAACTTATAGTATGCAACAAAAACAGTGCTCAGAGAGAAGTTTATAGCTATAAACGCCTACAAGAAAAAGATCTCAAATCAATACACTAACTTTCCACTTTAAGAAGCTAGAAAAAGTAAACTAAACAAATAGCTGAGAGAAAGAAAGAATAAAGATCAGAGTGGAGATAAAATAAAAAATGAAAAAAAATGGGGAATCGATGAAAACAAAAGTTGGTTCTTTGAAGAGATCAACAAAATTGACAAACCCAGCTAAACTAAGAAAAAAGCAAGACTCAAAGTACTGAAATCAGAAATGAAAGTGGGTACATTACTACAACCGTAACAGAAACTAAAAGGATTATAAGACAGTATTATGAACAACTGTGTGCCAACAAATTAGATAACCTAGATGAGATGGACAAATTCCTAGAAACACACAAACTACCAAAACTGACTCAAGATAAAATATAAAATCTGGACAGATCTACAACAAATAAAGAAATTGACTCAGTAATCAAAAACTTCTCAACAAACAAAAGTCCAGGATCAGTTGGCTTCACTGGTGAATTCTACCCAACATGGAATTAATACCAATCCTTCCCAAACTCTTCCAAAAATAGAAGAGGAGGAAAAACTCCGTAACTTATTCTGTGAGACCCAGCGTTACTCTGATACCAAAGCCACAAAAAGATATCACATGAATCGGAAACTATATACCAATACCCCTTATGAATATATATGCAAAACTCCTCAAGAAAATACTAGCAAACCGAATCCAGCAGCTTATTAGAAAGGTTATACACCCTGATCAAGTGGGATTTATCCCCGAAATGCAAGAGTGGTTCAACATGGGAAACAGATCAATGTAATACACCATCTTCACAGAATAAAGGAAAAGAAACCTACAAGATCATCTTAAATTGGTACAGAAAAAGCATTTGACAAAATCCAACACCCTTTCATGATAAAAAACAAAAACAACAACAGAAACACTCAACCAACTAGGAATAGAAGGGAACGTTCCTTTCTTGGCACAATAAAGTACATTTGTAAAAACCCACGGCTAGCAACACATTCAGTGGTTGAAAGACCGGAAGCTTCCCCCTAAGATCAGGGTGAGGCAAGGATGCCACTTCCGCCACCTCCATTCAACTTGTACTGGAAGTTCTAGCCAGAGCAATTAAGCAAGAAAAAGAAATAATGAATCCAAATTGAAATAGAAGACGACTATCTCTATTTGTATTACAGATGACATGACCTTAAAAGCAGAAAATTGAAAAACTCACGGAAAACAAAGTATTAGAGCTAATAAACAAGTTTAGCAAATTGTATGATACAAGATCAGCACTAAGAAAAACCAGTTGTTTATCTACTAGGAATGAGCAATCTCAAAGGAAATTAAGAAAACAATTCACAAAAACTTATCACAAAACAGTGATACATACAGTAATCAAACAATGTGGTACAAGCATAAGGATAGACACAGAGACCAAGGAAATAAAACTGAGTCCACGAGTAAAACGATACATTTACAGTTAATTGCTTTTTTTTCCTTTTTTTTTGAGACAGAGTCTCTCTCTGTCGCACCAACCAGAGACACAGAGGCATCATCATAGCTCACAGCAACCTCAAACTTCCAAGCTCAAGCGATCCTCCTACATCAGTCGCCCAGGTAGCTGGGACTATAGGTGCACACCACCAGGCCCAGCTAATTTTTTCTGTTTTTTTGTACAGACGCTGTTACTTAGGCTGGTCTCGAACTCCTGAGCTCAAGCGATCCTCCTGCCTCGGCCTCCGAAAGTGCTAGAATTACAGGGATGAGCCACTGCATCCAGCAAATTGATTTTTTTCCTTTTTTTTTTTTTTGAGACAGAGTCTCACTCTGTTGCCCCTGCTAGAGCACAGTGGCATCATCATATCCCATTGTAACCTCGAACTCTTGGGCTTTAGAGATCCTCCTACCTCAGCCTCCCAAATAGCTGTGACTACAGGTTCATGCCACCACACCCAGGTAATTTTTCTATTTTTCTGTAGAGACGAGACCTTGTTTTTCCTCAGGCTAGTCTTGAAATGCTGGCCTCAAGTGATCCTCCCACCTCAGCCTCCCAAAGTGCTAGGAATACAGGCGTGAGCTAGGTTAATTGATTTTTGACAATCAAAAAATATACTCTTAAACAAATTGTAATAACTGAATATCTACCTATGAAAGAATGAAGTTGGACCCTTACCTCCCACCATATATAAAAATTAACTCAAAATGGATGAAAGACCTAAATGTAAGAGCTAAAAGTATAAAACTCTTTGAAGAAAACACATGGGTTAATCTTCATGACCTTGATTTGGTAATGGTTTCTTAGAAATGACACCAAAAGCACATGCCACAAAAGGAAAAAACAGATGAGATGGATTTCATCTTCACCAAAATCACAGACTTTTGTGCATCAAAGGACACTCTCAAGTGAGTAAAGAGATAACTCAAATGACAGTAGAAAATGTTTGCAAATTATATCTAATAAAGCTCTAACATCCAAAATATATAAAGAGCTCTTACGACTCAACAATGAAAAGACAAGTAGCCTAATTAAAAACTGGGCAACAGATTTGAATAGCTATTTCTCCAGAGAAGATACACAAATGGCCAAAAAGCATATGAAAAGATGCTCCACAACATTACTCAACAGGGAAAAGTACAAATCAAAACTACAATGAGATACACTTCATATCCACTAAAATGGCAATTAAAAAAACCCCAAATAATAGAAAATAACAAGTGTTGATGGGGATATGGAGAAATTGGAACCCTCTTACATTGCTGGTGGGAATGTGGAATGGTGCAGCCACGGTGGAAAGTGGTTTGGCAGTTCAATATGTTAAACATAGAATTACAGTATGACCCAGGAATTGTACTCCAAGGTATATACCCGAAGGGTTTGAAAACCAGTGTTCAAACAAAAGCTTGCACACAAATGTTCATACCAGCACTGTTCACTATAGCCAAAAAACAGAACAACCCAAATGTCCACCAACTGATGAATGGATAAACAAAATGTGGTATATACATACAATGAATATTATTCTCCCATAAAAAAGAATGAAGTACTGATATATGCTATAACATAGATGAACCTTAAAATATTATGCTAAATGAAAACCAGTTACAGAAGAGCACATATTACATGATACCATTTATATGAAATGTCCACAAGAAGCAAATCTATGGAGACACAAAGTAGATTAGTGGTTGCACAGGGCTGGAGTAATCTGTGTGCTATAACAGAATACCACAGACTGAGTGGTTTATAAACAACAGAAATTTATTTCTGACAGTTCTGGAAACTAAGAAGTCCAAGATCAAGGCACTGGCAGATTCGGTGTCTGGTGAGGGTCCACTTCCTAGTTCTTAGGGGCGAGTGAGCTCTCTGGGACCTTTTTTATAAAGGCACTAATCTCATTCCTGAGGTTCCAGTCTCAAGACGTAACCACCTCCCAAAGTCCCCACCTCCTAACACCATCACACTGGGAGTTTGGTTTCAACAAGTGAATTTGGAAGAGGACACAAACATTCAGACCACAGCAACAAATCCCTACCAAAGAATAAGGCATTTAGGTCTAGTAGGTTCTGAATAAGTGGTAAACCTACTTATCACCACGATGCTTTTTTTCCAGTATTTGAACAACATAAAACTATTTAAGTATGTAAGTTGATAAGAAACCACAAATTATGGCTTAATCGACTAAACACATTTACTTACCTCCTCGGGGAGAAGGAGAATCGTGCCCTCCAATGACCACAAGGATGCCAGAACCTTCTAGCTTCTCTTTCCATTTTTCAATGATAGTCCCAGACTTGTCCTGAAAGCATGGGGTTGGCAGGTTAGGAAAACTCCCCCAGAACAGTCAGATGTGACCTATACTAGGGCTAAATCACCCAAGAAAAAGTTCACGAATACCTTACTGGCATCGTTAAATACAGAGAGCTCCATGGTGCCTTCAAAGTCCTGTTGCAAAACAGAATTCAAGCACTCATCCAACCACGGTTCGGCATTGTGGACTGGGAGGATAATAGACTGGAATTCAAAAGAAAGGGAGTAAGAGAAGTGTGAAAACTCAATTCCCTTCCCACTACTCTAAGGTACTTCCCCTTCCCATCCACACAACGCTCATTTTCAAATGGCAAGAAGGCCTGGCTCACAGAACCACCCGGAATAAGGCCTCCAGTGAAAGCACATTCTCTGACAAACAAAAGGTGTCGACTCCTTCCCTCCAAGCTCTTAACACTGTTTTATTCCATAAGATTTACCATGTCTTAGATTTCCCTGAATTGGTCTTCCCTACGCTTTTGAAAGGGGGAAACAATCTGAAAGGGATCAAAATCGTTCCTAATTCAATGGTACATTCATGTGTTTTCCAAGCACTAGTCAGAACATTATCATTTTGGTAGAAACAAGCATCTGTGAACCTTCCAACCCACTCGTGAAAATAGCTGGTCATTTTCTCGGTGGAATAAGCATTACAGCAAACTACAACAAAGGAACCCCTTGAAGTAGCCTCCTAAACAATGCTTTAACAAAGTACGGGGTGGCGGAGGGGGGGAGGTTGTTCTCACGACCAAGCTGAGAAAACGGGACACCAGACCGTCCCTTGTTCTACTCTTAATAGGTCTGGTCTGGCCCCAGCATTGCCCTTTTCTCATGGAGGCCAAGACTAAAACAAAAATTTCTAAAGTGCCATGGAGTAAAACCAGTGGTACCTGACTATCAACAAAATAACTCATTACAAGGCCAGGCGTGGTGGCTCACGCCTGTAATCCTAGCACTCTGGGGGGCCAAGGCGGGAGGATCGCTCAAGGTCAGGAGTTCGAGACCAGCCTGATCAAGAGCAAGATCCCGTCTCTACCAAAAACAGAAAGAAATTATCTGGACAACTAAATACATACATATAGAAAAAATTAGCTGGGCATGGCGGCGCATGCCTGTAGTCCCAGCTACTTGGGAGGCTGAGGCAGGAGGATTGCTTGAGCCCAGGAGTTTGAGGTTGCTGTGAGCTAGGAGGAAGCCACGGCACTCTAGCCAAGCCAAGAGAGTGGCACTGTGTCTCAAAAAAAAATAAAAATAAAATAACTGATTACAGGAATTGTCTTAAATTCACACATTATATTAGGTGATACAGAGTATCCATACAAGTCACAGTCCGTCCCCGCCCTGACTTTATACCCTTCTGAAGAAAAGTGGGCAAATTCCTAAACAAGAAAATAAAAACACAGGCCGGCCAGGTGTGTGCGTACACACATATGCACACCTATACAAACACACGTGTATGTGTACGTGTGTATTGTCTCTCTCTACATAACACAGGTATTCTTCAATATTAAATTCAAATGGTATGAAAAGGTAATTCAGGCAAGCTCTTCCCAAACGAAACGTCACTCTGAGGAGCTGACCCAACAGCGATAGCCCTTCCTGGACTTGGTTCTATACAACAGTTCCCACATCTCTTCACCTATTTACTTTACTTTGCATTTACTTTTTAAAGGAAAAGAAAGCCTATTTTTTTCAAGCTCTCCAATACCAAACCTAACGTGAGTTTCGGTCAGAGACAGACCCTGATTAACCTCCGTCCCCAGTTTTACTGAGACTGGCACAAAAAAACAGGACGAGCCGCCCCGTGCTGAGCCTTTGCGCTAGTGCCAGCCCCACAGCTCCGGGGTGGCTCCCGGCCAGCTCCCGCCTGCGCGGGGCAGGTGCGCCGCAGCCCGCCCGGGGCCCCGCAAGGCCGCGTCCCACGCCCGAGGGCGAACGCGGCACGGTGTGAGGCGCTCGCGGTGACGTGCCCAGGTAGAGCCACCTGCCCTGAAGCCCCCCGGCCACACGTGGCCTCCGCGGCACCTCTGACCCCGCGGAACGCCTTCCGCTTAGAACCCGCGACCCGCCGGCGCCCCCGCACCCCGGGCGGCGAGCGCGGGCGGTGGAGGCGGAGAGGGAGACCCGGGCAGGGGAGGCGAGGACCGCAGGGCAGGAGGGGCCGAGCGGGAAGAGGGCGGCGAAGGGCGGGGGACGCGGGTGAGGAAGGGTGCGCGGCAGGGGCCGCCCCGCACCTACCACGCGGGGCCCGGCGTCCCCCGGGGCCTGCATGGCGCGCGCTCCCCGTGCCGCCCCCACCTCGGCGCGTGCGCGGGCGGCTCCAGGAGGCGGGGCGGCCTCCCGTTGGCGCAGGGGGCGGGGCTTCCCACACCCGGAAGTGCGCGCGCGGGGGCCGCCGGGCTCCCGCCCTGCCCTTTGACCGCGGCCGGGTCCTCGGCCCGGGTCGCTTCTCTGCGCCGCTCCGCGGCCCCGCCCAGGCGCCTGGTCACGCGCCGTGAGGCCTCAGCGAGCCCCGTCGTGCGCGCCCTGGCGGCGCGGAGGTGGCCCTCGGAGGTCGCTGAGCGGCCGTCGGAAACGCCCCATTTCGTCAGAGCGGTGATCTCCTGGCCTTGGGGACGAGGAGAGGCCGGGGCGCCTCTCCGCACGCAGTGGGGGGCGCGGGAGCCCGCCGGCCTCGCCCCGCTGTGCGTCCCCGCCGCCCCGGCGAGCACCGCACTGAAAACGGGCTCTGGGGGACCGGGGCTCGTCCTTAAAGCACCTTCCCTTCCTGTCGTCGGAACTTCCCTCCGGGGGCTCCGCAAGTCGCCTGGGACCCCCACCCCGGCCTGTGCTGCGGGCACGGGGGGGCCGGCTCAGTTCCTGCGGGCGGGTTCGGGTCAGCGAGCATCGCTGCTGGCTGCGTGGCCCCAAAACTGCAGTCGCCGGCGGACCTGGGCGGCTGCAAGGGACTGTCCTCTGCGGCTGTGACGCTCATGGGGTACCCCGCAGGGAGCAGCTGACTGGAGAGGGGCTCACTGAGTACCCCACAGGGAGGGGTCGAGTGGACAGGGGCACCGTGGGGCTCACTCAGCGTATCTGTAAGCGTCACTTGCAGGACAAATCCTTTGCTGTCCATATTAAGATGAAATGCAAATTACTTAATAAATTGTTACAACGAATCCAAACTTTTCTTTCAGGATCACTTCAGATGTGATTTTTTTCCCTTAAATTGCATCATTATTTACAAGTCCTGTTGTAGAAGTTGAAACATTTAAGTCAGATGAGTAAAAATGCATCTTAGAATTTGCTTCCAAGGATCTAACATTCTCCAGAGGTTGGCATATTATGAATAGTTTCTTGTTTAGTGACGGATGCACTCTAGGCTCATGCTAAGTGATAAGGGCCAGAGATGAGAGCAGAGGATGAGTCCTGGCATTGCCACAGCACTGGCGTCCAAAACTGGGCTTGAATTCTCTTGCCTTTTTTCATGCACATCTTCTGCTGCCAGAAATTGGCTTTTCATTAGCTTCCTCCTAGTACAAACTTAATTCGAATCTCCTTTTTGGAAATATTCAAAGTGCCAAGATGCGTTTCAGAAATGCAATGTCATAGTGGGGAAGGAGTACTAAAATCCAAGGGTGGTGGGGCCTGAGGTCATTTCTGCCATAGTAGGAAGATCCTCAGATGCTGACAGGGACAGTGCCATGGGACTGACATCCCTGCCCTGGTGAGGGACGGGAAGGAGGCCAGGGGGCGTCAGAGTTTGCTGGATTGAGATTGTGGGGTCTTAAATCAGAGGGAAGAGAGGTGGTGATGGAAGATGAGTCATGTCATGTGGGCACCCGAGGGGGAAGAAATACAAAATTCCCAATAGCTTCGGGCCCACTGAGTGGGCAGTTTTCTTTATTTTTAATTGCGGTTTAGGCGAAATGGTTGGTGAATGCTGGCTGTATTCAGAGGGCTCAGTGCCGACTGCCAGGGGCTTGGAGTAGGGAAGACCAGGTGCCATCGTCTGATGTATGTGCCACCCCCCCCCAAGTCCATATGTTGTAGCCTAACCACCAAGGTGATGGTGTCAGGAGATGAGGCTTTTAGGAGGTTAGCAGGTCATGAGGGCTCTGCCCCCACGAGTGGGATTAATGCCCTGGTACGAAAGAAGCTTGAAGGAGCCTTCATCCTGAACTTCTCAGCCTCCAGAACTGTGAGCAATAAATTCCTATTGCTTATAAACTCTCCAGTCCAAGGTATAATGTTACAGCAGCACAAATGGACTAAGACACCAGGCACCCAAACTTAATAAGTGCACAACAGTCCCTTATGATGCTGGTGGAGGAGGCAAAGAATCACTGCAGGTCTGTAAGAACATGGACAGGCTTGGGGGCACTGGACCCCCGGTAAGAATGATTCCACCATGAGCACAGTCAGTGAAGGCTGACTTCAAACTTTAAAGATGACAGCCAGACGGGTTCTTAGGACAGCCTGACCCCAAGACCTCTGTGTCTCCAAGTTTCCAGGTGGAACAAACTCCAGCAGAGCTCTGGCTGGACCTCCCTGGGGCAGTGGATGCTGCGCGGAAGTCAGGGTCACTCAGGACCATAGGAGATTCTGCATGTGGTGACCATTCCACTCCAATAATAAATCAGTTCGCAAGGAGCAAACCGGCTGTTAGACAGTCTATCATGTGCACTAAGGTTATTTCTACTCTAGTGCAATTTTCAAACGCGGGCCATGATGCACTCGCTGTGTGGATTAAGGAGTTACAGCCCGTGCTTTTTAAAAAAGTAACCTACAAGACAGCAGACCAGGTGTGGGTATGATCCTATGAATTCTGTTTCTCAGCAGTGCGTGTTTCTAGGATCCAAGCCTGTTGGGGAATTCCAATTGCTATGAAGAAACCCTATAGCACACGTTCAGGGCAATGAGGTGATGCAGGGTGTGTCCCACACCGGATTGAGGATGTGGCAGGAACTCCTGGGACTGTGGCAAGATCCTAAGAGAGGAAAGTCAAGCCTGTGAATGTCAGAGCCTGGACAGAGAAGTTGATGATGGACAGATACCTGAAGTTAAGTCACGTAACAGAGGATTGGGACAGCCCTGATGGCCCATGAGGGGATCAAGACCCCACTTTGCCCAAGGCAGCACACAATAAATGCTGCGTAAATAACATGGGCGGAAGCCATTGTTCTACCAATCTGCATTGTCAGGAATTCTGGAAAGAGCAGGAGATGCCATTGACTAAGCATTTCCTAAATGCCAGGCACTTTATAAATATTACCTCGTTAAAGCTCAGGACCACATGATTGACCCCAGCCAGAGCCTGCGTTTGTCCTGGACCTACTGTAGGAAGGGCTGAGGCTCCTGTCACAAGAAGCATCCAGTTGACAGCAGAGGAGACCTTTCTCTGGTGGATTCTCTGTGAGCATCGAGTGTCATATAAAATGCCTGTCTTGGCCTGAGTCGGGGGCTCACAGGTCGAGTGTTTATGTGCCCAGGAAGCTGGGGCAGGGCAGTGGACCAGTGGAGAGGAGGCCTGGACCACTGTGCTCTTGAGGAGGGGGGTCCCCATCGAGGGCTGGACCCCTGGAGAGTTGTCCACCGGGGCAGGGAGGAGACTGTCCCTGTTGTCAGCTGGGGCAGCACCTCGAGGCATTCCCTCCTCTGCCCCTGGGGTGGTGACTGCAGGACCCCAGGGGTGTCTGGAGCCCTGAGGCCACTGTAGCTGCAGAGGCTGCCCTGCCGCCCAGAGGTGGGACGGACGGACCGAGAAGAGACTTGGGTGAGGTGGGAGGAAGAAGGGACAGGAAACAGAACCGAAGCATCCCCTCCAGCGGGACACCCCCAAAACAGGAGCTCCCGTGTGGTACACTTAGCACGTGTGGGTGACTCTGAAGTGGTTTCAGCCAACAGTTCTCCAAATTCTAAGGTGATTTGCAGGTGGACGGGGGGTGCCTGCAGGAGCCGTGTGTGGGTGCGGCCCCGGTTAGGGCTCAACCACGTGAGTCAGCATTATCGTGGGGCTGCCTCAGACACGCTGTCAGACGGAAGGACAGGAGGGGCCTGGGCCGAACAACATTCCACGTTCAGCAAGACATTCTCCTCCTAAATATGAGCAGTAAGATGTCTCATGAGGGTTCTCTCCCTCCAGGAGATTTCGGTTTGTTCTAGGCCTGGACACGGCAGATTGGCGGGAAGACAAGTTGGCATCTTCTCCTGGGATTTGCAAACGTGTGGAGATCTATACGTTGGGACGTATTAAACAAAACCAGAGGCGTCGATATAAACTCCGTGCCAGTGCTCCAGGAATTTCAAGTTTGCCGGCACCAGGACCCGGATTTTGTCGCGCAAGCCTCCACGAGGTGCAGGGGGCTGCGTGGAGGAAGCCGCCCAGGGTCTCCACAGAGCTGCGCCGGGGCTGAAGGAATGGGGACCCCAAACAAAGGAAGGGTTTCTTGGGGGCTTTGGCTGGGGGCCTGGAAACATGGGGACAACAGTAGGCTGCAGGGAGCCCCTGGAGCTGGCAGAGGCTCTGCCAACACTCGTTCCCCTGAGGGGCCCCTGGCTGCCGCCCACCCAGGCCCTGCCTTGGGCCGCGCTGCCTGGCCGCCCTGGGAGTGGCTGACCTGTGGAAGCAGGGGACCCCTGACCGCTGGGCGCCTGGCCCTGTGGCCCTGCGACATTCCCCCCAGGCAGCTGCATCTGCAGCCAGGTGCGGGCCCGCGGGGAGAGCCAGGGGGGCCACGCAGACTGCAGGTGGGGCTCAGGGCTCAACGTGGGCTGGTCAGCCAGGCCCTGGCCTGATTCATCTCTGCTGAACGTCTGCGCCCCCGAATTGCGCCGGTGCACGGAGGGAGGGAGGGGGGCCAGGAGATCCGTGGGGCCGTGGGGGCAGCTGGGAGCACAGCTGCCACCTTGGTGTCAGGCTTCCTCGGGTTCCACGAGGCCCTCACCACGCAGTCCAGGGAGAAAGATCAGCCGCAGAGGAGGTCTGGAAGTCTTGCCCCTGGGCTGTGTGCCGGCTTGAACCAGTTCAGTCCACACCATGTCCCAGTTAGCACGGAACTAATCCTCCATGTGCCAACTCCAGCAGAACAAAAGGTGCTGGGTGCAGGTCGGTGCCAGGACTTGCAAAGTGGCCGAGGAAGCACCCCGGCTGCAGTCATTCAGAGCCTCAGAGAACATTCTCCCAGACAAATCTGGCGGTCAGAATAGGGGCTGGCGTCGCCCTGGCACGTGAGTTTGGAGGGTGCATTGGTCAGTTCTCCTGGTTGGACTGGTTTGGAGACAGGCATTGCCTGGTTGCCCGCGTCACGGGAAGGTGGACAGGACACGGAGCGCCAGTGGGTCAGGAACAGAGCATTGTCTCTGCTCACGGCGCCTCTCCGCGTGGGCGAGGGTCTCTCTCCCCTGGGGGCCCAGATGGCGTCTGGGAGTGGCTGGGCTTCCAGGCAACCTGGGGACCCCACAGGTCAGAGGCTGAACTCCCTCCAGCTTGGGCAGAAACTTCATTGATCAGCTTGTCCCAGTGGGCCGAGAACTTTCCTGATTTGGGCACTGAAGGTCCTGAATTCCAGGAGCCCCTCCGTCCCCCGCAGGCTGTGCTGCTTGGTCACTGAGGCCCAGGGAGAGCCGGTGACCCACCCACTGGGCCTGGGCACAGCCAGTGCTTAGCGGGCACAGGGCTGTTCTTGGTGGCCCCGCTCGAGCCTCACAGAGGGGAGGGGACGCAGGGCAGGCCGGGTAGATGGGACTAACCCCGACGGCTGGCAGCAGGGATGGGAGTGCCCGGCGCCCTGGCATCAGGCCTGGCTGGCCACCCAGGCTAAGAGGAAGAAATCTGTTTTTCTGTGTTCTCAGCACGGCTCTTCTGACTTCAAATGTGTGGGTTTTTCCACAATAAGCCATTTTCCACTTTTCAGCGGATAGTCCAATTCTGTCACGAATCACCTGGAGGAGGCGCAGACCTGCTGTGAGCCCCGCCAGGCTGCCCACCCCGACACCAGCACAAGGGTCGGGTGCTAGGGTCTCGCAGGTCTGCGCAGCTCGGCCGCCCACGGCCCGGTCCTCTGCTGCAAGCTCACAGAACTCCGGGGAAAAGCTACGTTCACCCGTTTATCACAAGAGAAGAAAGAAAGGTGCAAACGCCCAGGTGACAGGGCCACAGGCGAGGTCCGAAACGGTCTGGAGCGCAGCAGCCCTGTCTAGGGTTTTCATGCAGGCTCTGTCCTGCAGGCATGACGGCTATCACCTCAGTGTCCGGCCCTCTCCTGCGCAGAGGCTGGGGTGGGGCTGGAAGCCCAAGCTCCGGCTCAAGCTCTGGTCTTTCAGGCGTCCGCGCATCCTGAAGCCCAGGGTCCACCGAGAGTCGCCTCCTTGGACAAGACTTGCTCCCACCACCAGGAAATCCATTCAGGAGCTGGGAGCAGACACACATTCTTTCTACATCCCCCGGCCCCCCTTCTGGTTGGCTGACCCTGGGAAAGTGTCCCGCCCAGCCCAGACGTCTTGGGTTGACTGTGGAGTCACAGGCTCCGACCCCCGACCCCACGTCGCTGTCATCGCCTCCACAGGGCCAGCCCTTCCGGGAAACCCCAAATCGCAGACACTGCGCTGCACTCGGGACGCAGTCAGGACAGTCACGAGTTCCACACGACAGACCGTGCTGGACTTCCTAGCTGTTGCCAACAACGAGGGGTGTCCGGGTTCAGACCCAGTGACACCCCCTCGTCCCACCACCCAGGGACACCCCGAAATACCACCCCAGCTGTTGCCTCCGGGAGGCGGGATGTCAGTCGTCTCACGTCGTCCTCTGTGCTCGCCGTATTTTCTGCCCAGCAAGTGCCTTTCTTTGGTTCTCAGCCTCACGCTGACCCTGGGCCTGGCCCTGGGGAAGCAGGTCTGGCCTCGTGGCTCGGCGGCCTGTCCCTCTGCAAACGTGGCACGTGTCTGGAGTCCCGTCCCTGTGAAGGTGCCTGCGTGTCCTTGCCAGGGCCGCGTGTGACTGCTCCAGGGAAGGCTGTGAGGGGCAGACGCACGGGCCAGGGCCAGGCCTGGGGCCTGTCAGAGCCCGTGGGGGTCAGGACACGCGCCTTGCTCAGCGCGTGGCCTCGGGAGTGAGCTCAGCCGGAAAGGGAGGCAATGGTGAGGACACAGACCATGGGCTTCGAGGAGCGGTGACGCCGTGTGCGCCAGCGCAGCTCAGCTACAGTCGGGTGCTGACGCCACCTGTTCCCTTCACCGGATGGCGCACTGGGTCTTGTCAGCACTGGCGTGAGCGGTGTCCTCAAAAACCATGGAGGGTCTTGGGCTGAGCGGGCCCAGGGTGGAGTGGGTGTCCACGTGCAGGTGAGGACCCAGGGCAGGGCGCTCTGTGCTGTGGATGCCACCAGCCCTGGGGCATCACCTCTCGCTGGCCTTGCTGGCTGCCGGGGGCCTGGGTTTGGGGGCCTGGGAAGCTCCCCAAAGCTGCCCCCGCTGCGCACTCACTAGGTGTGACCTGTCCCCCAGCCCCGCTTATCTTAGGGGCCTGTTGCCCTGCAGGTCCCTCCCATGGTGCCACGGGCTGTAGATAAAGGCCTCTCGGCTGTGCTAAGAAAAGTATGACGTGGTCCTTTTGGAGGAGAGCTGGGTCCAGGTCAGGGGAGGTCAGGGGAGGGCCACAGGCCGCGTGGGGCGGACTGAGTCATTTCTGCTTTCTGCGGCCTGGCGCTTCCTGCTTGGACGTGTTTGGAGGCACATATGAGGTTTTGCTCAGGGAAAGTGCTTCAAGCCCCCGTTTCTCCACGGGGTGCATCCAGCAGGGCCCAGCACCTTCCATGCGGGGACCCCGGGCCAGCAGCCGCTGCGACAGAGCCCTTCTAGGGACTTAGGAGAGGCATCCTTCCAAACTTCACCTTTTTCAGAAGGAAACATCCTCAAAGTTTACCTAAAATCATGATTTTTTTTTAGGATATAGTCACACCTGCTATGACCTGTGGAAATCACATGCACCCAAGCGGGGAGAATGAGAAAAGCCGCACAGAACCGAGAGGGCTTGAGGGCTGCCACTCCCCCGCAGAGCTCCTGTGGTGCGAGCCTCCGACCCGGCCCCCTTGCTCAGTACAGCAGGTTGTCACCGTGTCCACCTGTCTTCCAAGTCAGGGAAGGGGCTTCAGGGCTTGGAGTCGCCTCCCATGAGGCCATGAGTGCAGAGCCTGCCACAGCAGTCTGGCTGGTGCTCGTGCCCTGGGGGTGGACGTGGCCCAAGTTGGGGACATGAGGAGCAGAAGGCAGTGTCATGGGCACGCCGAGCCGATGCCCCCGCCAAAGACATCTGGAGCCTCGATCACCGGGGCCCTTCTGAGCCAACATCTGTGGAGTTAAATCCTTTCTGGCCTGATGTGTCGGTCCCTCCCAGGCGCAGGTGGGAGTGGCTTGTGGAGCCCAGGGTGACAGGCACCCGCCTCTGGAGCTGCCGTCAGGGCATGTGGCAGGTGCCACCCCGCAGAGAAGGCTTGGGGGGGGGGCAGGGGCAGGGAGTGGGTGAGGATGGGGACAGCGTCCGCGCAGCCCAGCCAGTCCGCGCTGCCCTGACCACCACCCTGAAGATGCGGTTTGGCCCCTGGCCTCTCAGTGGCCCCTGGGAGCTGCGACGATGACCTCCCACTTGCAGGGTGGAGGTGGTGGGACGGAGGGGTGGGCAGGGCTGGGAGGTTGCCAGGGGAGCGCCTGGGGACATTCAGATGCTGATCACCCAGGGAGATGGCAGCCGCTGCGCCTGCCCTCGCTGGACTTGAAAGAAGTGAGAACAGATGACATTCAAAGACGCCCACAAAAGCGCTTCCTGTTGACACCAACACACTCTAGTTCCTTTCTCCTCCGTGCCCAGTGCCGGCGCCTCTGCGGGCTCCGTGTCCCCCACAGTGACAAATGGGCCATGAAAAATAAAACCACCCAGCCCCCGACTCTGTGGTGTCTTTAATTATTTTCCCTTTGGCTTTTAGTGGACTCAACCAAGATTTGTGTTTTTGAAATTGGGTTTGAAATCCAGATCCTGCCTCACAGGCACCGGTGCCAGCGTGGCAGCTGCTCGCCGCAGAGCTCCACGGGTCTGCGGGGAATCGGAGGTGAGACAGGACTGCTGCGGACCGAGCCCCGGAGCTCTGTACACACCCATGCACCCCCCCCACATGCACACGTATGCATGCACACACCCACCACATACGTGCACACGAGCATGCACACACACTGGGACACACATGCACACTGGGACACACATGCATGCACACACCCACCACATGCGTGCACATGAGCACACACACTGGGACACACATGCATGTACACACATGCACACATGCACACACATGCATGCACACACACACCGCGTGTGCACGTGAGCAAACACACA
Source organism: Indri indri (assembly GCA_004363605.1). Lineage (NCBI taxonomy): Eukaryota > Metazoa > Chordata > Mammalia > Primates > Indriidae > Indri > Indri indri. The sequence continues at coordinate 50,650 of RJWJ010005098.1, read as the reverse complement.
CTGGGACACACATGCACACTGGGATGCACGCACATGCACACACACATGCATGTGTGCGAGCACACACACACACTGGGACACACAAGCACACACATGCACAAGCGTAGGAGTAACTCCTGGGAGCCCCAGGAAGCACAAACCAACGCTGGGACAAGGCTAGGACGTCGAAGGGAAAACCCCTTTTTTCTCCCAGTACTTCTGGAACAGCTGACTCTTTTTTCAATGGACATTCACTTTTGTAGTCAAAAAGCACATTTTAATTCTCTAGACTCAAATTACAATCTTTTCCACCTCGTTTCCTCTACGATGCGCGAGGCCGGCAGGCAGGCGGCGGCTCAGAGTCGGGGCTGCTGTGCGGTGCTGCACCCCGCGGGTATCCGGGACGCACTACGGAGGGGCGATGGGGCCGGGCTGTGGGGCCGGGGCTGGGCAGTGGGGAGCACAGGGGTCCAGGTTCCAAACCTCAGAGGAAGAGGGGAAACCCCCGCACCGGGCCACGAGCCCTCCCCTCCGCCCACTCTCAGCGGGGACCCGGGGCCGGGTGGCCACACTCCTTGCACTTCCCAACCGTCTTGCTGAGCCCGCGTGGCCACCCCACGGCCGGCCACGCCTGGGCCTGGCCCTCTGTGAGGCTGTGGTGGCTTCTGGGCGACGTGCCCCCCAGAATCTGGAATAATCTCCGTCTCCCTCCCTCCCTCCTTCCTTCCTTCCTTTTTTTAGTAATTTGTTTTCTTATGACAACAGCAACAACTAGTCATACCAGAAAAACCGGAGGGAGCATCAAAACCGGCACCCGTAATCCCACCACCCAGTTGACTCTGGGAAGACTTCCCTCGTCTTTGTTCTTAAGTCGGTGTCATCGAGCCACATATAAAGCTGGGTGGCTCATCGCCTTCCTCTGTCATGGAAGCCCCCTGTGAGCGGGGTGACAACAGCCTGGAGACCCCGAGCTCCTCCCATGGGGGCAGCTGCCCTGAGCCTCCACCCGCCCCTCACACCTGTACGGGGCATGGCGCTGCCGCCTCCTCCTCTCACTTGAAGAGGCCACCTCCTCCAGGCAGCCCTACAGGGGTGCGCCCACAATGTTCAGACTGTGACTGCGGGCCGGGGCTCTGGGAGGGTCCTCCTCTGGCCCTGGAGGCCTCTGTGGATACTGTCCAGGCTGGAGAAGGAGGCGTGTGTAAGGGAGAGCTGGTGTGGTGAGGGGGATGTGGGGTCTGTAGGGTAGGGGCGGCATGGAAGGGGTCGGGGTCTGTGGGGTGGCAGCTGGTGTGGGAGGGGTCGGGGTCTGTGGGGCGTCCACCGTCTGGGCCTGGACAGTGGGTCCCTCTGGGCCATCTCGCTGCTGCTCTGCAGAGGTGCGGCACTGGCCTTGGGGCTGCGGGGCCCCCATGCCACGAGGAGGGCGCAGTGGGGCCGGGTGTCCTCTCGCGCAGGCAGCTGGGGCTGAGGCTGGACATGCATTTGCAGCGGGCGGTGTCAGCACAGACAGAGGGGCCCCTCGTCCCACGTGCAGGAGACGCCTGAGGAGGGGTTGTCCCCACAGGCGGCTTCGCGGTAACTGGGAGGAAAGGCACCGCTGGCCTCGCTCACTCGCCCTGACGGGGTTTCTGGGGGGATGTTCCCCCTGAGCCGAGGCTCTGCCCAGCAGAGGGGAGCTCAGGAGCGACGAGGGGGTGTGAGAGCTGGGCACCGCCCCTTTCCTGCTCGCTCTGGCTTGTGACATCAAGGACGAAGGTCTCAAGGCCACACCGAGCCCTGCCCCCCCAGCATCTGCCCCACTCCCGCCACCCTCCGCCAGCCCTGCCAGGCCCTGGGCTGCCTGACGCTGGGGTCAGTGCTCCCTCCACGGTCCAACAAGCGGTGAGTCTGACGCCTGGGCGCGGCTCCACACCAGCCTCCAGGCCAGCCCCTCCCCCAAACCCAGCAGCCTGGGCCCACCAGAGGGGGACGGGCACACAGGTGACCCGGCCGCCACTTCAGGATGAACCACCACTCAGCAGCGTGCCACCCGCCGTCCCTGGGCTGGGCTCTGCCGCCCCTCTCAGCCCTGGGTGGGGCCGCCTGTCTGAACAGAACCTCCGGTCAAGTGGACGATCTCTCCTGCTGTTCTTCATTGTCCAGATTAGGGACTCAGGGGACAGATGTGCCAGCGAGCTGTCCCTGCCCTCGGCGTGCTCCCTCCCACCCCCCACAACCTGGCCTGGCTCTCAGCCCCTCCGGGGACAGGACCACGTGGGCTAATTACCTGGGTGGGGACAGGGCCCCGCCCTCCAGACTCCTGGCGAGGTGTTCACAGCCACCGCACCTGCCTGGGCTGAGTCACAGAGACAGGCCTGTCCCCGGGGCTCTCAGCGAGACTCACCCCAGGACCGGAGGAGTGAGGCCGAGCCCAGTCCTCGGCTCTGGCCAGCGTGGCCACTCCAGCCCACTCAGCCTCCGCAGTGCCCGAGGCCTGTTCAACAGATGGTGGCAAGGCCCTGCCTCCCGCGGCAGCCGTGACAGGCGCCGGGCACACCTTCCCTAGCACAAAACCAAGGCCACTAAAGCAGGGAAAAGCCATTTCTTCCTTTCAATTATAAACTTGCAAGGAAAAAACAGCTTCAGCTGTTGAGGGACTTCCTCGTCTGAAATCTGTTCTGAGCTCACCCCCTATTCCGAGCTCCCTGGCAGCCTCACTCGCAGCTTGTCTAGAGGGGGGGGTCAAAGGTGGGCCCAGGAGGAAGTGCCTCCTGGAACGCAGGTGCAAATTGAGCAGGCTGCCAGGGTGGCCACTCCGGGGGTGCCGCGTGCCCACCTGTGAGCGCTGGGGGCCGTCCTGAGCCCTCCTGAGCCGGTCAGAGGCAGCCCAGCCCAGCTAGAGCAGACAGAGGTCCCCAGGGGGCCCGCAGAGGGTCTTGTGTCCTCGTGTGGCTCCTTGGTGTGCCTGTGGCCTGGGCTGGCTCCACGCATCGTCCTCGTGGACGGGTGGACCTGGCTCTGGTGTTTTGAGCTGAAGGGCAAAACCTCTGTGACTGCCACGTCATTCAGTGAAGAACGTGAGCTCTCGGAACAGATGCGCCGCAACTGCCGCCGAGTTGGGGGTACGTGGGTGTCCTTCCTGCTGTGCCCCCACTGTTGTGAGGGTCAAGCTGCTCAGAGCCCACATTGGGGCTGTAAGATGGGAGTTGCTGGGGGGGGCACCCCCTTCCCGACGGCAGCCGGGATGCCAATCCCTTCGGAGGCCTTCCTGCTGCGTGTATCCTCCATAACGAGCGGATCAGGACCCTCTGCTGATGTCCTGCGCGACCACAGACCTCTGGCCGGACCTTGGCACTTAGTGACTGTCATGGTCCTGGCCTCTGACACACCTGACTGGCCTTGTCTGGGGTCCACTCTGATGTCAGGCGGTCACCTCTATGCACAAATTCACCTTGTACCTGCAGTTGGTCCCCCTGACACCATCCTGCATGCTTGGGGGGCCCCTCTTTCCCTGTGGGGTGCTGCCGCAAGGGTGTCTGAGTTCCCCGGCCTGGGGAATCACCACAGCTCACTGCCCCTGGGGCCCCTGATCTGTTCATAGCCAGGTAGAGGGTGGGACGCTGCCCAAAGCAGCCACTGCAAACGATGGTGACAACTGTGCCGGAGTCATAATGTCACACGGCATTGTCCCACGGCTGAGCCGCTGGTGGTGCCCTCTCCCCTAGCCAACCTGGGGCGGCACCACCCAAGGTCACACCCCCAGCGGGGCCTGGACTGGCATCCAACTCGAGGAAGCCCCTCAGCTACCAACCACTGGCGCCGACCACCCCCCCACCTTTCTGTCACATTGATGGCGCAATATGGCGCAAACCAGGTTAAGGTGGGGTCTGGGTGAGGAGCGTGTGCGAAGGTTACTGGGCTGGGCTGGCGAGCGCTTGCGGGCTGTTTCACGCTGTAATTGCATGGTGCTCACCGCAGTTGCTACATGTTAAATTACAAGAGCTGGTTCTTGATACATCATTTGACCACAATTAGGGTAATTACATCCCTATGAGAAAGTCAGTGGAAATGTCCTCAGAGGGAGACACTGGGGTGACCAATGACTTGGTGGCCAAGTGGGGCAGGTGGGACTGGCTGGTCTCTTGTGAGCACCTGTGACTGGCTAATCTTCTCCATTATTTTTCAAAAGCTCAAAGAGAAAATTTCCTGGACGTGTTTGGGGAAAATGTTAACATTTTTCTGGAAGTGTTCGGTTTCTAAGGGAGGAGCATGATTCTTCTCTGAGTAGATTCAGAGCCTGGCTATTTGTGCAGCTGAACTGCTGTCAGTGCACATCTGGAAACCTCAAGTCTGCCGGGCTGTGTTAGTGGCTCAAAGAACTTGCAGCTGTGGGGAGCACAAGGAGAGAGGGTCCCTCTGTCCCACGGGGGCCCCAAGCCCTGATGAGAGGGGGTGATGCCCTCCATTAAAGGGTAGATGCCCACATTGGTGTCTCTGCAGAGACCTCGACCTATCAGCTCCCACCCGGGGCGGGGAGGCGTTGCAGCCTGACCTCACAGACCCCACAGTTCCCTGCGAACCAGGGGATGACTCACTTTGCAGGTGACTGAGGCTCAGAAATGACCCCGGACCCATAGCAATGTGACCCGGAACAGGCAGTCAGCAAGGGCGTTGCTGTCTGAGCCCCGCCCCACCCCCCATGGGGCCTGCAGGTCCCCGATGTTCAGAGAGGCTGGGAAAGGCATCCAGTCCCACAGATCCCGGCCCCTTCCCCAGGTGATGGGTCGCTGCAGTTTATTCTATAAAAACTCCCGGGTCAGACTCACAGACGTGGGCCTGCAGATGTCACCTGGCCCTAACAGTGGGCTGTGCTCTCCAGATGTGGGAGGCCACGTCCTGCCTTCCCCGGCCTCAGCCCCTGGCAGGGCAAAGAAGGAGTGTCCAGGGGCTGCCCCTGGACTGTGTCGTAGACATGGACAGGCATCCACATCCGACCAGCGAAGGCTGGAGCGACCCCACGCTCCAGCCTCTGCCCCACGCCCAGCCCCTAGCTGCTGTCTCCCAGGGTGAAGGGGCCTCCCTGCATGGGCCCCTGTTGGAGGGATGGGCAGGTGTGATTCTGGTGCATTCTGGAGCTCTTGGATCCCACAGCTCAGCCTCACTGAGGAAGCATCTGGACTTTACCCAAAGGTTGTGGTGACCAGATCCCCTCCCCTGGGGGCATGGATGTGGGGGACCATGCTAGGCCCCTTCCTGGGTTTAACCCCAGGAAATGCTCACCGGGAAGCGGCCCTTCCCAGCCACCCAGGGGATAACCCACCCTAGGCTCTTTCCTCCAAGAACCTCCCAAAGACCACTGAGAGGACCCTTCTGGCTCACAGCCCCCACTCAGGGCCTGGGGCAGAAGGCTGTGGGTGGCTTGTGGACACCTCGGACAATCCCCCAAGGGGTCCCCGCAGGACCCTGACACCACCAGGCACCAGGAGCCCTGCCTGCCAGGGGTGCTTCATTTGCGGGTGGCTTTGCTGGGCCAGGCTGGGGGTGAGCAGAGGGGCCTAGGAGGCCCTGAGTGTCTCAGGAGCCAACAGAGAGCAGACGTGGGGAGCAGCTCTGCTGCGAAGCCCCCCACCCCACGGCTGGCGGTTGGTCAGGAAGACAGGAATCTGGAAATTCCCACTTCAGGGACCCTGTAGGATGTACCTGTGTCTCTGGAAGGGACAGCCAGGATGCTTTCCAAGATTCAATCAGATTCTTCCAAGAACACCGCTCAGCAAACATTTTCACCCTAGGTTTTTTTTTTTTTTTTTTTTCAGGTTTACAGAAAATCTGAGCGGGTATAGAGAGTTCCTCAATACTCCTCCCTGCCCCAGTTTCCCTACGATTACCATTTCTCAGAGTGCAAGTGTTACAATGAGCCAGACTGATACGGTATTATTAACCGAAGCCGACTCCACACTGGGTTCACTCTTGTGCTGTATGTTCTGTGTGTTCTGAGAAACGCACAGGTTCCTGTACCTACCATGGATGGCCCTGGTTTTAAGGCAGCTGAACAGGTGGCAGAGCCCTGCCCTGAGCCTAGGATGGAGCATGTCACCCAAGCAGGCCTTTCCCCTTTGGTTCAGCAGCCACTTGGGGCTCTGAGACCCCAGGAGGTCCCTGCAGGTCGTTAGCTCTCAGTGTCTGAATCTGCAACTTGAGGGGGTCCTAACACTGCTCCTGCCTCTTCCAGGGAGTGTGATCCGGACCCTTCCCGGCTGGACGGGGCCTGGCGGGGCTGCGGTTTCATGCTTGGCTGGCACAAAGAGGCTGCAGTGTCCAGATGTGCAAGCGGCCCGGTGGGGGCTCCACTTTGCCGTTGTCACAGCACTCCGCACCCGGTTCCTGCGCGGCGGGGCGGGGGCTGTGGAGCACGCCTTGAGTTCCAAAATGCACAGGTGTGTCCCCTGAGGCAAACCAGACCTGGAGTCTCAGGGTGACATCACTTTATGTGCGCGCAGGGTCCTCGCTCCGAGTTCTTCATTGGGTAGATTGACCTGCCCGGTTCCAGGGCCATTGTAAACAGCTCCTGACCCCGTCACCACCTTGGACGGTCACTTTCTCCCAGGTCCTCAGGCCCTCACCCTGTGCACTCACCCTTGCCGGCTAAACAGTCCTGGCAGCCTCATAATTCCACGCCTCTCCCCGCCGCCCCCCGCTACAGTCACAACCCAATTAAGGAGACTCCCACACCTCTGCCACCAACAGGGCACAACATGCAAACCAGCGGGCTCCCCTCCCCACACAGGTCACTTGAAATTCCTCCTGAAATGCGTCTTGGCTGGAAAAGCAATGCTAGAGCAAGGTCAGGTTTCTCCACCATCTGATGCTGTTTGCGGCTCTGAGGCTCAGACTCTGGGAGTCGGAGGCAGGGCTGGCTGACGCCAGGGCACAGAAAGCTTTTGTGATCACCGGGCGGCTGCCTGGTGTGCCAGCTGCTCCCTCCCCCAGCCTGGTGGGCCCTGCCAGTCCTCCTAGGGGGGTTCTCTGGCATGAATCTCTGGCTGTTGCAGTTGGGGCTGGGGCTGCACCAGTGGTTGCGGGCTGCGAGGTAGTGGCCGCAGTGGCCCCCTGGCCAAGGAGAAGCCTCTGCAGAACACGCCTCGTCACCCCCTGTCCTGCTAGGGCAGGGTTCTCAGCAGGGAATTTTGCCCCCGGGAGCCTTTGGCAAAGTCCGGAGGCAGTTTGGATTGTCAACCCTGGGATGGGGGTTGCTACTGACACCTGCAGCACGGGGCCGGGGTGCTGCTGAAATCCCACAATGCACAGCACAGTCGCCACCGTGGAGAATTGACCAGCCCCTTACCAAGGGCGAGGCGGGGGAGCGCGCTCGAGCTGCACGGGACTGGGGGCGGGAAGCGCACAGCGGGGAGCAGAGGCCCGGGGGGAGGGGAGCAGCGCACACCCCGCCGCGCTCAACAAGGAGCCAGGCCCCCAGCTGAGCCTCCCCCAGTCCCGGGGCTGCGGGCCTGGGGGGAATCTGAGCCTCCGCGGAGCACAAGTTCTGGGGAGAGTTAGGTGCACCCTCGATGGCCCCTGGCCGGTGAGGCGCGGGGCGCAAGTGGCCCAGCCGGGCGCCCCCGCCACAGCCCAGCGACCGGGCCTGGCCCCGCAGCATTGGGGCCGTCTGCAGGATGGGCCACTGACTGCCGCTGTGGGGTTACGGAGGGACAGACCGGCCGGCCAGGCGCTCGGCTGGGGTCGGCACATACCTGGGGTCCCGGGTTGTACCCCGCGCTGCTGCCCCGTCCTCCCCGGGCTCTCGGCCCCTGACTCTGCTTCCCAGCGCGGGCTCTTCTCTCCCGGACCCTCCCCGTCGCTCGCGTGGCCCCTGCTCTCGGCGCATCGCGGCCGCCCTCACCCCGGCCGCACCCCCGGGCGTCTGCGGCGCCCAGCTCGCGGAGGGGCACCGGGTGCAGTTCCGGGGGCGGGGCGGCCCCGGGGGGCGGGGCGCAGTTCCGGGGGCGGGGCGCGGCGGGACCCGCCCCCAGCCGGGCCGGGACCTGGGACCGCGGACTCGCCGACTGCAGAGTTCAGTCGGCGGCGGGGAGCGCTGACGTCCGCGCGGCTCCAGCGGCTCCAGCGGCGTGGGCGGCCCGGGGCGGGCCGGGATGGGCGGGCGGCCGCGCGGGGCACGCGGGGGCCGTTCGACGTGACCCGCCTGGGCTCGGAGCCCGCCCGGCCCGGCCGCGCCGGGTTGAGGTTCTGCTCAGTGGGCGCGGATGCGGGGCCGGGCGGCCGAGCCGAGCCAGAGCATGCGGGGCGCAGCGTGGGCGGCCTGGGGGCGCGCGGGGCAGCGGTGGCCGCGGCCTCCAGCCCCGGGCCCGGGCCCGCCTCCGCCGCTGCGGCTGCTGCTGCTGCTGCTGCTGGCCGTGCTGCTGGGCGGCGCGGACGCGCAGTACTCCAGCGACCTGTGCAGCTGGAAGGGGAGGTGAGTGCGCGCGGCGCGACCGGGCCCGGACCCCGGCCCTCGTCCGTCGGCTTCCCTCCCTTCCCTTCCCCTCCCGGGCCGGCGGGGCGTGCGGGGGCGCGGCCGGGGGCCGGCTCTCCAGGCCAAGTCAGGTGCCCACCGTCCGCCGCCCCCGATTCTAGAACAAAAGACCCCGCGGCGTCCCGGTCCCCCGGCCCGGAGGACGCCCCGGGGGAGGCGCGCCTGCAGCCCGGCGGGGTCGGTGCCGTCCCGGCCCCCACGAGCCCCGCGCGGACCGCGCCAGTCTCTCCTTGGCCCCGAGCCCGGCGGTCGCCGATCCCGCGACCCCACTGCAGGCGGGAGAGGGTCGGCCTTGGGCCCCTCCAGGCTCCATGCGGGGGCAGTTGCGCGTCCTGAGCAGCCGCCCCGGGCCGGAGCAGCCGAGCCTGCGCCCGGGGCAGAGCGGGAGGGGGCGGCGGCTCCGGTGGCTGGAGGGGCCCCCGGCTGTCCGCGTCCGTGCGGGCGGCGAGCCGCGGGCCGACACCTGTGCGCGGGGCCGGTGCGGGGCCCGGCGAGCCCTCCGCCCGGTGAAGGTCAGGCCGCCCTTGGCAGCCGCGCGCGCTGGGCTGTCGACCCCCCTCCACCCCGCGGTGGCAGCCGAGGACTCTTTTTTAGCTGAAGTGCGACTGCAGAAAGGAGCGCGAGCCCAGTGTGCGCGGGCGGAGGCCGGGGGCCGCGCTGCCCGGATGCGAAACCGGGGGCGCAGTGGGCGCCGCGGCCGCAGCCCGCCCGTGCTCGCCGGTTTCGTGCCTTCTTGGCAGCGGCCGGTTCAGGGGTTTACAGGCGCGCGGGGACCGGGCGGGCGCGCGTCTCCCCGAAAACGCTGCAGGTTAGGGCTGCCCCTGCGCCGGTGTCCGGCGCCCGGGGGCTCCCACCCGAGGCCCGAGGCCCGGACTGAGGGGAAGACTCCAGCCGGCAGACAGCTCATGGGGGTGTCACGGGGTTATTTTGAGTGAAGCGGGTTTTCCGAGAAGGCCGGGTTGAGCCGGTGGGCTGGGCGCTCCAGGACACCCCGAGGAGACCAGCTCCGGCCCCGAGGGGAGCTGAGCGGGAAGAGCGGCGCCGGCCTTCAGGGCGCTTTCTGCGCCTCCCGCTGAAACCCTCCGGCGGGGCAGGGACACGGGCCGCGGGAGCGAGGGCGGACGGAGCCCGGGGGAGGGCCGCCTCGGGAATGCTGGCGCCAGCCCGAGCTGGCTGCGAACCCCCGATGCTGACAGCTCTCGGGGCTGCCCTTTCCCCTGGGATAGCGATTAAACCGGCGTGCAGCCTCTGCCCGCCGAATCGGCGGACCCCGAAACCGAGGCCTTGGGGTGTTCCGCTCCAGCAGATCAAACCAGAAATGAAGTCCCTGCTGCGCCAGTCTGAGTTTCCAGAGTGGGGGCTCACGTCCTCTTCGGGTCCTCGGGGACTGTGCCTGGAGGAAGGGGACGCCTTCCTAGGGGCTGTGAATGAGGGTCGGAGGCCGCTCTCCCCACCTGACAGGTGTTTGCGGCGGGGGAGGAGTGCCCCCGCCCTCCGGTCTGTCCTCCCCGGCCCCTGCTCCCCCATCATCCCCAACGGCCTCCTGGTCTCAGACTCCCTGGAGGGGCTCTCCCCAAGGCAGAGCCTGGCGCGGGCAGCTGCCGGGACCCTCGAGCTGCGCTGCGATCTGCCGCGTAGACAGGGTGTAAGACTTGCGTGTAATCACTGCTCTCGCTCACTGATACCCTTCACAGATCAGCTGGCGGCACTTGGTGTGCGGCTGGGAGGGTGCTGGTTTGCTCGCCAACTCCCCGGTGTTTATGGCTTTTTACGAGCTGTTCCGAAGACGCAGGGTGGAGCCCGCCCGAAATGCTGTGTGGATTCTGACCCCTGATAGCAAGGGAGTTGCTTTTTATGACACTGGCCACTCAGTGACAGGCTGATATTTCTAGGTGTTTCCAAGCAATTAAGCAGGAGCTTTGGAAATAACTCTGCGGGTGGAAGAGGCAGGACCTGTGCCTCGAGCTTTATTAGCCGGTGGCCATAAAGGTGGACCGTGGACTTTCCCACTGCCATCAGCGGGTGTCACAGGTGCAGTCGCACCTGGGTTGCCTTTCCTGCAAGGTGGGGAAATGAAAGGCAGCTTGTCGGCAGAGCCGCGCTGACTTCAGTGAAGAGGCCATCACTGTGTTCTGGTGACTGGGAGTGTGGTGTGTGGGCTGGTGCCACAGTGGCCCCTGGGGGCTCCCCCTCTTTTCCATAAAGGTGCCCCACAGCGTGGCCACCTGGGAGGTAGCCCTTGCTGGCTTTTAAAAAGATGCACTAATTCAGTTTAATCTAAGATCAGATCAGTCTTGTCAGTTCCCTGAAGTTGAATAGAACCACGGTTCTGTCTGCGTCCTTTCGTCACAACAGTAGAGCACAGCTCTTTGATTTCTGCTCAGTGTGTCACCTGCATCTTACATGACAATCATAAAATACCTCATCCATGATCGTTAAAGATGTGTTGCATTTTTGTAATTCCAGCAATTTTGCATAAATGGGCGTTTTTCTGGGTTTGCTGTGGTGCTGGGTATCTGGAGGGGAGAGATTTGGGGAGGTGGGTTCAAGCCGCCGGCAAGACTTTGACTCCACTCACAGGCCTGCCTGGCCCGGGCTGAGGGCGTGTGGTTTACTTTCCCGGATGGTGGTCTGTCTGAATAGGGGTCTTGTGCATCACACGCTCCTGACTTTGATGTGGGGGTGCCAGTGTCTTATGCCTCATTCCCGTTAGTCTTGATGTTTTGGGGGGTGTAAAAGGAGGGGGGTGTAAGAGAGAGGGGCACAGGTCCTTCTTAGTGGGCAGTTAAGACACAGGCGAAGGGCCAGGTGACAGGTGCCTTGTGTCTTCCGTGTCACCTTCATTTTGTTCCTAGTCCTCTTTTCGTGGACTGTCTTCTAATGAACTGGAGCCAGGCGCGCCTACGAGATGCGTGCGGTTGTGTGCAGGCCGGGAGGGCAGCCCCCTGGCAGACGTGGGTTGGCTGCCTGTCCCCGAGCAGGTTCCCTTTGCCCCTGCCTGAGTTGTGGGTGGAGGAGCCTCTTCCCCCCACCCTTGGATGAAGGCAGTGTAGTCAGGGGTGACCGAGCCTCAGGTGTGGGTTCTCCACTCCCTGGACCCTCAGGACCCCCAGCGGGGAATTGAAGCCTCGGGCATGATGGTTTATGGGGGAGAGAGCTGGGACTTGGTTCCTGGGCCTGGGGCAAGTGTTCAACTGCCTCTTGATGGTGGAGACAGGAGGGGGAGGGGACACGATGATGGTTTGTTTTGGCTACATAAGAAAAGAACTGATTGTAGCTGTGTGTGTCAGCCACTCACCATTTAGTCTAATTTTCGTGTGGCCCTGTGATCATGCCTGCCCCTACGTATGTGTCAGATGAGATGTGTGAGTTTTATTGACTTAATTTGTAAGTCTGTTCTGTGACCCTGGTAGCTGGCTGCGGCTGGGCTGGCTGCCCTGACCCGGAGGCTGTGGGTGTGGGGGACCGGGCAGGAGGGGTTCACCCTCGACACCTCCCTCTGATGTGGTCCACAGGGTGACTGCAGCGCCCGCCTGCAGCTGCATTGTGTGAAAAGTGAGGTTTGGGGGCCCGAGCGTGAGTCACCCAGCAGCAAATGCAAACCATATGTTACGTGTTTTCTCCTCTGCAGAAAGGGTTTCTGGTAACTCGCTCAGGCTGGGGGCTCTGGATATAGCATTGTTTATTTCACGTAAAAATCCCAAGAATGTGGGTGAACCTGCCTGGGATCTGATTAGAACCAAATTTAATGTAATCAGACACTTAGGTGAAGTCACTGGTTTGGTTCCAGGCCCTTGGTTATGACGTCTGTTAGCGCCGTGCTGACATTTACATTATGGTTTCAAGTCCGAGAAACTTTCATGTTTTCGATAGTTTCAATTTCTTGAAAACGTAACTGTCTCTACTCAGGACCTGCCTCCCTGAGAGCGTGGCACACCTCATTTTTTCCTACTTAGCACTTATAAGGAGTAAAATTAGCTTGTCGCTGACACATTCACCGCTCCCACCAGCAGAAGACGTTCACCTCGCTTTCGGAGGGGACCTTGCTAATGATGTCTGCGTTTGTTATAAAAAATGCGATGGGCAGTGCGGGGTCCTCAGGCTTGGAAACGAATGAAAACACGGTTGCGTCCTTACCTGGAGGAAAAGGAAACGTTAGTGCCCCTGGTGAGGTTCTGAGAGACAAACCCGACAGCCCCCTGCCCTGCTGGCGTCGCCGGTGGTTTGAGAGCTGCTCTCACGAGCATGGCCTTGTCACCGTGTGCACGTCCCACCCGCAGCCCCGCGCCCCGCACGGCGGGACTCCATTCTGGAACCCGGACCAGAACCGAGGTCCTGCTGCTGTTTCCTTCGTTCTCACTTTCCCTGACCTGCAGCAGGTCCACCCCACTGATTCGGGGACACCCGGGCCGTGGCCCGAGGCCGCTGCCGCCATCAGAGCGGTGGCCCTGTCCGCTGCACCCGCACTGCGGGGTGGAGATGGCTCGTGCCTGCCTCACGGTTGGGGGCTGTGCGGTCACCACGAGCGCAGTCCTGACACGCCGCCTGGGCAGGGGTGTGTGTGGGGCGTGGGAGCCTCGTGTGGCAGCCGGCCGGCTGACGGCGTGTCCTCTCCTGCAGCGGGCTCACGCACGAGGCGCACAGGAAGGAGGTGGAGCAGGTGTACCTGCGATGCTCGGCGGGCGCTGTGGAGTGGCTGTACCCGACGGGGGCTCTCATCGTCAACCTGCGGCCCAACACCTTCTCGCCCGCCCGACACCTCACCGTGTGCATCAAGCCCTTCAGGGACTCCTCGGGGGCCAATATTTATTTGGAAAAAACTGGAGAACTGAGACTGCTGGTTCGGGATGGCGAAGCCAGGCACGGCCAGGTGCAGTGCTTCGGCCTGGAGCAGGGCGGCCTGTTTGTGGAGGCGACGCCCCAGCAGGACATCGGCAGGAGGACCACGGGCTTCCAGTACGAGCTGTCCAGGAGGCACCAGGGGCTGGACCTGCATGCGCCATCCGGTGAGTGGCCCGCCCGGGGGTGGAGCGCAAGTCACCTGTTCAGGGCTGGCCGGTCCTGGACTCGGGTCTTCTCATCCGCACGGTCAGTGCTTGGCGGCTGTGTCTGATTTTCTCCCGCCCCCCACCTCCACTTGGCCCCTGTGGAAACGCTCCACGTCTGTGTGTCGGACATGGAGGGTTTGCGCGGAGAGCCGGCAGGCAGCCAAAGGGGTGCAGTGGTGCCAGCATGTGGCCCGCGTTGGGGTTGCTGGCTGCGGAAGCTGAACCACCTTTGACGTGCAGCTTTGCAGCTGAAACCACCTTGAAGAAGACGGGTCACGTCGGTGAGCGAGTTTCTTTAGCGCCTGGGGGTTTCTGGATTGCAGAGCAGTGCTTCCCCCAGGAAGCATGTGCACGGCAGGCGAACAGGTGTCCCCTGGGCATGGCCATGGTCAGAGCAGGGGAGCCGCCATGGTGGATCTGGGCCCCAGATGTGCCCCTGTGCCTGTGTGCTATTCACGCATGTGGGGCGGGTGCTTTACTGTTCACGCTGCCCCGTGAAGTGGGTCGGCTCAGCCCCTGAAACAACCAGTGAGTTTTGGGTGGAGGCTGAGGCTGACGCACAGCCAGAGTGGTGCAGGGTCCTCTTTGCACAGTGGCTGTGAGGATCTGGGGATCCGGGAGGTTCTGGGGGGCAAGGGGCCATGCGGGCTGGGTGGGGCCTTTGCCAGGACGGGGTGCCTGAGACTGAGAGCTTGGCTCCAGAGTCTTGTCTTTTTCTTCTTTTGAGACAAGCAGCTTGCCTGTCTGGCAGGCGGGCAGTGGGGCTCTCCTGGCTTTCGTGGACACCTGCGCTTGGGGGAGGGGCGCTTCCTAGAACTTGGGGGCGGGGCCCCTTTGTGGAGGGCCTTGTTTTCTCTAGAAAGCTCCCACATGGCCTCAGGACCCTGGGGTGGGACAGGGCAGGTCCCGCTCTCGAGCTGTGAGCCAGCTCACATCCTGTCTGCTGGGGACACCCAGGCCAGGCTCACACCACTGCTGGTGGGGTCTGAACGTCTCGGGTGGGGTCTCGTGGCAGCGTCCACTCCGTAGGCAGCAAGGTCACCTCCCAGGGCCCTGTCCCGCCTGCCTCTGCGGGGGCTTGGGAAGGCGCCAACCTGGACTGTCCTGTCCGTGGCCCTGGGAGCAGGGTCTGTGCAGACGGTCGTGCCAGTGAGTTGTTCCCATGCCTGAGGGGAGTCTCTGGCACCAGGGTCGAGGCTGGGGGCTGCGCCACACCCCACAGGACACCCCAGCCCAGAGGCCAACCCAGCCCGAAATACCAGCAGCACCCAGGTGGAGACACCCAGGTGGAGAGACAGCTTGGGGTGGGCCATCTCCACGTTGCAGGGACTGAAAGAGTCCCCTGGGGAGAGCCGGACCCGTGAGGACTGAGCTGTGCAGACTTTTCCTCCTGAATGTGAATCCACATCTGTTGTTCTGTGTTCTTTGCCCTGAGGTTTTCAGCCTCTCTGAAATCTCCGGAGCTGCACGGGTCTGTTCAAGAGCTCTGCGTGGGACGGCCTGCGGGCCGTGGCTCAGGATCACGGAGCTGGAGGCTGATGTCCGCTCAGCCACACCGTGGCTGGTTGGGTGCTGAATAAAACCCTAACCAGGTGGCATTTGTCTTGTCACCAGGAGTTACGGTGGGTGGCAGACCTGGGGGAGGGGATGCCAGCCTTGCTCTGGGGCCCTGGAGATAAACTCACAACAAACACGAAGTCTGGAAAAATCCGAACACCAGGTTGGGTCTCTCTGACTGTTGAAGCTGCTAACTGAGGCAGGAGGTGCCGGCAGGCGTGGGCCTGATCCTTCGGTCACGGCTGCACACACCTGCATGTCCCATCTGTCCCGGGCAGATTTCCGGTGGCAAATGGACGTGTTGGTTGTAAACTCTGACGGAGCTTGAGAGCTCACCCCCAGGGAACAGAGACTTCGTTTCTTTCTCATCTCTGGGGGTCGGGTCTGTGCCTGCCGGGCCCTTGTGTCCAGGTTTCCAGGCCCAGCTGGAAAGTGAGCAGGTCTGGGACAGGCCCACAGGGGCTGGTGGCTGAGCTGCTTGGGCTTCTGTGGGATCGCAGGGAGGTGGCGGCCCTGGGTGAGGAGTGACTTGGGCCACAGGGGGATGCACTGGGTCACGGCCCCGCGCTCGGCCCCCCACCCCCGGGACCACGGGGTCCCACAGGACGCCGCCCCAGTGGGTGTCGGGCTGGCTTAGGGCCCAGGACTTCACTGTGTCTTGTGGACAGATGCTCACAACACGCACACCTGGCTCAGGGCGTCTGTTTAGATAGAGCCTGCAGTGCCTTCCAGACGTGGAGCGCTTGTTGGGAGCAGTATAGAAACGCAGGGACCCAGACCCTGAGCTGTGCCCAGGGCTCCAGGACCCGATGCTCAGGTCCCCACCAGACACAGGCACAGAAGCCGGCCCCTGCCTGGGGCTGAGCACCTCCAGGGCCCTTCCACAGGCCACCCGTCCTGGGGCAGTGGAGGAGCAGGAGGGCTGGGGAGGCCGATGCCTCCTCCCGCCTTTCACCAGGGAGCCGGGCCCCTAAGCCTTTAATGCCCAAGGAATGGGTCCGTAATGCGGAATGTCAGCGCTGGCCATCTGGCAGCGGCGACGTGGTCCCCTGGGCCAGGCCGCTCCTGAGCTCTCTCCGGCCAGCGCCGCGGTTTCCCTGGTCTCCAGTTCTGGCCCTCATGGCAGCCGTGGGAGACGGGACGGGAGCTGAGCCCAGGCAGCGTCACCAGGCTGTGTGCACGCCCTCGGCCAGGTGGGGGAAGTCCTACCTGCCAGGAGTGCAGGAGCTCGCCCGAGTCAGAACCTATAGTTTGTGCTGACTCGAGAGAACACAGGTTCCGTGGGCTCGGATCCCGACGAGAGCGTGTGTGAGAACTGCACTCCCTGCCCAGCCGGGGGGAAACATACCGAGTGTTTGTGACAGCTCGCTGGCCGCGGGTCCCTTCGCGCTGCACCATCGGCTTCCTTGAATAAGCCGAGACTCACCAACAGCCCAGAAGGGACCAGAACAGAGGGGCCAGGCTGCTCCTCCGGGGGCGCAGACTGTGGGTCCGGTGGGAGGTGATCCAGCCCCGGGGGAGTCGGGATTTGGCCGCCACTGGCAGGATCTGCCTGCCCTGTGCCTGCCACCTCTGTGGGTCTTGCCGGGGCATGCCTCCCTCTCGCGCCGCGGAGCCCTGGCAGGACGGCAAGGCGGTAAGTGGACAGGTGCAGGAACTCGTAGATCCAGCTCCAGGCTGTGTCCAGACATGTGCCGAGGACTTGGTGGACTCCACCCCAGTCTTTTGGGGACACCTGGGCCAGGCACATTTGGGGGATGGGCACCACCAGGGCCCCATTGCCCAGTGAGTTGGGGGACTTGGGGTGGCCAGGGAGCAGGGGGTCTCTGCCGGTTCTAGGGAACAGAGACCCACCTGCTTCCCCAGCTCACCTGGGCAGGCAGACGGGTCCCAGGATTCCTGTCTCTGCTCTGACTTCTCCTGGGGCCGTGTGACAGGCGCTCACCGTCTCAGCCGCCTCTGTGCTCAGGGCTCGGGCTCGAGGCAAGGCCCACGTGAGCAGGTGTCCAGGACGGGGGCAGTGGCATTTTAGACGCTCAGTGAGAGTGGAGGGGACAGGCAGTGGACGCCGCTCTGGTGCTGGTAACAGACACACAGAAGTTGCTTCGCCAGCTTTTGGGGACACCTGGGTCCTGCGGTGTCTGAAGCCACAGTCCCCGTCACCAGCAGGGCTCCTGGAGCACAGAGCTTGGGGGGCCCTGATGGCGTGTGGGATGGGTCGAAAAGTGTAGAGAAGCAGGAAAGAAACCTCATTATTTCGCGGAAGCAGGCACAGACGGGGGTGGTGTTCTTCCCAGGTGTGCCGTGACGCTGCCGCCCTTTGATCTCCTGTCTCCAGCTTCTCAGGCCACTGTGATTACCCCACAGTCTTCTCCAGCAGGGAGAGGCAGCGAGGCCAGCGTCCCCAGGGCCATCCTGCCACCCAGGCAGCCCGTTAGGCCCCCTCCCCCTCCAGTGGGAACACTGCGTCCACCTGCCGCAGCTGCACCGGGACCCTGCGGTGGTTGTCACTTGAGGTTTCCTCTCTGGAACTTGTGTGTCCAGCCCGGTTGTCCTCCACGGGCAGTCCTGCCGGACGGGCGTCCGTCCCCCTGAGACCTCTTTCTGCCCCAGCTCATCCTCCTCTTACTCTCAGGTGCAGCCTCCCGCCCACACCTGCTGGCCACGCCCAGGTCCCCACGGCAGCCCTGCTGGCCCCTCTGACCTGTTTTGTTTCTTCTTCACTCGGTTCGTATGATGCACATTCCTGAGTGATCTTCCCGAGATGCCCACGCCGCAGCCCTCCTCCTCCGAGGAGGATGGACGGAATTCCAGCCTTTGCCGACCCTCCCCGCCCCCCACCCCCAGAAGTGAGATGCGATGTGTCCGTGACCGGCACGTTCCACAGCCTTTATGAGCCCGACTCTGATTAATAATTGTTTCCAGATTGTGCCCTTGGAGTGCACACTGCATTCTCCACGAAGGTGACCCATGCTGAGCAGAGCTCAGAATCAGAACAGGGCAGTCTCCAGGGTGCTGCCTCATTGGCTCAGCTGTCGATGGTATTGGCTCACTGAGGCTCTGGCGGGCGGACCTCAGGCTGCCCACTGCCCTTCCCGGGCCCAGTCCTCCTGCAGTCGGTGGGCCGAGCCAGGGCGGTGCCCAGGACCAGTGGGGGAGCATCTCCCGCCCTCCTCTGCCGCCGCCTGGGGTCCCGGGGCCAGTGACTCAGAGTGGAGAAAGCTCTAAGGCTTGGCGATGCTCGCACGCCAGGCCTGGAGTGTGTGTGTGTGTGCGCGCACGCGCGCCTTCTGGCTCCTGTGTCCCCGAGGTGGGACGCCAGGCGCAAGGCTCAGGGCTCAGCTCCCATCTCCTGCACTTCCAGTCCCGGCTCCTGTGTCTGCTCGGCCTGAAGGTGCTGCCTGGCGCGGGACCCTCGCCATGGACTGTGGTCACCATGGCCTTCAGTCTCCGACCCCCCTCTCACCCCCACTCCCACGGGGGACCCCAGACTCAGGACCTCTGGCCCTGTGGGCACCAGGCAGGTGCTGGCCAGGGTGGAAGGTCTCATCTGAGTCTCACGTGCTCTGATTAAAAATGCCACCTGAAATTCGAGTTCCCCCAGATGCCGCAGTGCTGCCAGCCACACAGGTGACCCAAGTGCCACAGGTGGGCGCAACCCCGGGGGCCCCACAGAAGAGCCCCCTGGGCCACGGGGCAGCTGCAGGGTCTCGGGCCAGGTGGCCCCCGGTGGTGGGTGCTGCGGCGTGAGCTCCTGCAGTGTTGAGGAAGTGGGGGGACTGCCGGGACCCGGCCTGGGTGGGGGTCTGAGGGGCCCAGGCACATCGCAGCCCTTTCTGGGGTCTGCTGCAGCCCTGCCGAGGCAGCAGGAGGCTCCGCAGCTGGCGTCCTCTGATGGGCTGGACGGATTTGGAGGCATCGGCAGGTTGTTCTTGTTCTGCGGCTTCTTCTTTTGCTTAAGAGTGGCAAGCGCAGCAGGTGGTGCGTGGGCCAATGAGTCAGGCGCTGCTGAGCGGGAGGTGCACCCACCCCGCCTGCTGGGGAGTGCCGGCCTCTCCCCGGGGGCAGGACCAGGCAGCCAGACAGGTCGGCCTGAGGGCTCCACAGAGGCTCTGTGCCGGCCCAGGCTGCTGCAGGCTCCCTCCGAGGCCTTGTCTGGCCTCTGCTGACCCCTCACGCAGGCGCCCAGAGTCCCTGCACGTCCCAGACCCCAGAAGGCCTCTCTAAGCTCTCCTCCCCCAGAGACGCTCGGCCCATTTGCTGTGGCCGAGGTGGTGGACGCGTGCACTGCCCTGTCCCCGCCGGCACCCGGCTGGGGTCTGCACAGCCACCGGGCAGGTGACGGCTCAGGGCTGGTGAGTGAGGCCAGCTGTGCGAAAACATCGGCTGCTTCCAGGGCCGGGGACAGTGCAGTGGCCGAGGGGCAGGCTGCCTCCCTGAGTTCTCACAGCCCGGGGTTTCTGCTGTGGGAGAAGAATTGGAGCCAAACCTGGAAACAGCTCAGGCGAGGCAGAGGCCCTGGAACGTGCAATCAGAGCAGAGATGACATCGTGTTTCCCAAACCCGCTTCTGAGCCCGGGTGGCGTGGTGCGCGGCGGCGTCTGTCGTGGGCAGCGCGCCCACCTGAGCAGTCCAGCGAGGGGCGGGTCGAGGGCTGGGCCCCTGGAGATGTTCCTGTGCGAGTCTGTGTGGCAGGGGGAGCTATTCCGAGAAGACTCGGCACCTTCTGGGTTTGGGGGAGCCGGGCCCCCCGGGCTGCAGAGGGGTTCTGTGACCAGGGCTCGGTCGAGGGGTGTGTGGGGTGGGCACCCCGTTCCAGGGCGGGCAGCATCTGGGGAGGGCCCTTGCCCGTGGCTGGCGGGCACGTCCTCCCCTGCCGACAGTCCCCCGGCAGGATTTGAGCGCCCGGGTCCCCGCGGGATGTGACCTTCCTTTCGGGGTGTGGCTGCAGGTGTGATCTGGGGTGCTGGCATCTGCTTCTGAGAGAGCTAGTGGAGGGAGGGTGGTCCTGGCACCTTGGGGTGTGGACGCAGACGCTGGGGTGAGGGAGGCTCTCGTCCGGGTGGTGCTGGGGACATGGTTTCAGTTCAGCTTGGGGTGGTTCCGCATCTGTGACGGGCACAGGAAAGCCTGGGGGTGATCAAGCCCCCGGCTCCCAGACTTGGCCGCGTGTGAGTGGAGCGTGCCGGTCTGGCACCGTGAGGCAGGTGACATGACAGGAAGCCCCTGTCACCAAGGTCCCGGGACGTGGTGGGGCTTGGGGGCCTTGCTCGGGGTGCGCCCCTCACAGCCGCACGTAAGCACTTCTGGCCAGGTGGGGCTGAGGATCTGCCGGGGCTGCCCCCCAGCCTGGCCGAGGTCACGTTTTCTGTCTCCTGCTCTGCCAGAGACCCCGACCTCCCTTGGGATGTGGTCTTGGCCGTGGAAGCACCACAGCTGGGCGCACTCGCCGACTGCGCTCTGTCTGGTCTGGTGGGCGGCACCAGGTCCTGCTCTCTCCAGCTGACCCTGTTGCTCTCTCCCCAGCACCGTGCCGCCCCTGCAGTGACACCGAGGTCCTCCTGGCCGTCTGCACCAGCGACTTCGGTGAGCGTCCACCCTCACAGCTTCCTTCCCTTGTGCTTGCGGCTCCTGCCACGTGGAACCCCGTGTGGGCCTAGGAGCCCCTCTTCAGGCCCCGGAGGGCCTTCTGGTGCTGGTGTGAAGCCCCCCGGGGTCCTCTGCAGAGGCCGGGGCTTGGCCTCTTCGCGGGAAAAGGTGCTTTTGCTTCTGTGCAGTAAACGGCTCCCTGCCCGCGGATGGGCTCTGTAGATACTCACGTGGAGAGAGCCGGGAGTATTCTGGGTGATTATCAAGTATTTTCCCGCTTTGCAGATGAGGTCATTGCTCTCTGAGACGTCTGTTGTTCCCCAGGACTCCTCTCTCGGGGTGCTTTGTAACATCGCTCTGTCAGCAACCCGAGCACCCTGGTGCGAGCCCCACCTCGGAGCTTCTGCCGTCCCTTCCCAGGTCCCCCAGTGGGCTCCAGGCTGAGGCCGAGGGGCACAGGCCCCCTGCTCGTCTCGGGGGCCTTGGACTCCGGGCTGGTGCTCACCGAGTTGCTGCTGCGGAGGGTCCAGCTGGACCCCCCGGCTCTGAGCCCCCACCCCAAGCTCCACAGACAGTCGTGTAGGATATGGAGGTTCCTTACTTCTCTGCTGTCCAGGCCCCGGCCGGGGTCAGGGTCTCCACGCCTGAGGCAGCCGTCCTGCCCCCCTGGTCGGGACACAAAGCTGCGGAAGACCCTGTGCCCAGCTGTGCTCACTGCTCTTGCTCTGATTTGAAAAGCCAAAGCAGGCTCTGTTTTCCCCACTGTGTGTCTGGCCCTTGGTGGAAAGACACTGCATTTCTGACCAAGTCTGAGTGTCTGGGGTGACTGGTTGGCAGCTTCCTGCTGTTTAAATTGCACTTTTAATGGGAATTCCAGATGGCAGAGTTCAGGGTTCGGCTTCTGGTCCCAATGCTGGTTGTTGCCAGGGCCTGTAGCGTCCTGGACGTGCGCGGGGCCAGCACCTGGCAGTGCCGCCGGACCTGCTGACGCCTGTCTGCTTCCCTCCGCAGTCGTTCGAGGCTCCATCCAGGACGTCACGCACGAGCCAGAGCTGCAGGAGACGGCCATCCGCCTGCGAGTGAGCAGGCTGTTCCGGCAGAAGGGCAGGGTCTTCCAGCCGGCGCCTGGAGGCGGTGGCCTCTGGCAGGGGCACGTCAGGACGCTGCTGGAGTGTGGGGTGCGGCCGGGGCGCGGCGACTTCCTCTTCACAGGCCACATGCGCTTTGGGGAGGCGCGGCTCGGCTGTGCCCCGCGCTTCCAGGACTTCCAAAGGATGTACAGGGGCGCCGAGGAGAGGGGTCTGAACCCCTGTGAGGTCGGCGCTGAGTGACCACGCGGGCCTGGGGGCCGCCCTCCCTCCGTCTGACGAGCCGCCGTTGCTGCAGGGGCTGCCCACGTCCCGGGGGGGCCGAGTCCCGGGCCACACGCGGGGCACAGGCCTGGCCCTGGTGCGCCAGCCGCGGGGTGCACATGGGGTTTGGCCCCGAGAGGTCCCGGTGGAGGACCTCAGATTGGAAATGCTGTAAAATGAAAACTAAGTTATTTTTGTTTTTGTAAAAAAGGAATGTCCATAGGAAGCAAATCCCGTGTCTCACAACATCTTGGTGTGCTGTCTAATGTTGCTCTTCAACAACGTCTCAAGCCGCTGCGTCTGGCCTGGCGTATTGGGCGAGCTGGCGCCGCGGCGCACAGAACACATCACCAGGCTCCGTGGGAAGCCCCAGTACCCCGCAGAGTTGCCACAGTGGAAACTTAGGGAGCCAGATGTTAGTGCTTACGGGTCTCTCTGTTTTGTTTAAAGAGTGAGCTCCGGGCCGCAGGTTGCTTCTGTTCCAGGAGTAAAGGCTGAGGCCCGACCAGCGGTGGCGAGTCTGTCTCCCGGCTGGTCAGGCGTGCGCGGCCGAGGGTGCTCCCTGGACATGCTCCAGGGCAGGCCCAGCCAGGCGGCCGCCTCCCTGCTGCCGGACACCATCCCCTCAGCACCTGCCCTCTCCATGCCCTTTGACCCCAGCTTCCCCAAAATGCCCCAGCCCACCGCAAGTCTCTGAACACCCAGGAGCTGGCCTGGGCCCGGGTCGGCCCCATATTGGAGGATACGTGAATTTTCTGTGGCTGCCGTAACCAGTCTCCACCAATGGGGGGTTTCAAACAACAGAAGTTTATTCTCCCAGTCCTGGAGTCAGGCTCCAGGAACCAAGGGGTCAGCAGGGCCTCCCTCCCTCCAGAGGCTCCAGAGAGAGTCCGTCCTTGTCTCTTCCAGCCGCGGGGGCCCTGGGCATCCCTGGGCCTGTGGCCACGTCGCTTTGGTCTTTGCCCCGTGGTCCCTCCCGTGGGTCTGTGTCCAGATTTCCCTCTCACGAGGACACCAGTTGCTGGGCGAGGGCTGACCCCGTGACCTTGCCTTCACTCGACCACATCTGCACAGACCCCATTTCCAGACAGGGCCACATTCGGGGTGGAATTTGAGGGGACACGACACCCCAGTGCAGGGGTCCCTGGGGGTATCAGTTAACCGGACCTGAGCCCGCACCCTCGTTTACAAGCCATAGTTTCCTCCTGTGCGGCTGCCGAGACCACAGGGGACCCAGAGAGGCCGCCACGGTACATAGGCCCCACACCCTCACCAGGCGCTCAGCTGCACCGGTCATCCTGGGTGGGCGCAGTGCACAGGCTCCCATGGGTCACAGCAAGAAGCAGGCTGTGGTGGGCAAGGACAGGAAGTAGCAGGGCTGGTGACGGGTGGGTCCCACCTGTCACAGCAGGATGCGGTCACCGCTTAGAGATGCCAGTGCCAGTTCCACCCTGGGGAGGGAACTAGACCTGCTTTGGTCCATGCTGTGGAAAAACACCTTGAACCGGGTTTTCTGGCCTCCTGGGCTGGGGCCAGTGGGCGTGGGCTCTGCCAAGAGGCGGGTGCAGAACAGGAAAGTTGGGTTCCGGGGTTTCAGGCTGGCGGCTCATGTCAGGGACAGGGTCTGCCAGGGCCTGACCCCGTGTGCCCGTGTCCGGTGGCTCCTTGGGAGGCTTCGGCTGCGTGGGAAGTACCTGGGGCCAGGGACTGCCCTTGGCCAGTCTAAGGGAGAGCAGGGCTTGCCAGCAGGATGGGGTGTGGGGTGGGAGGTGCCGACCCCATCTGTGGCCCAGTCCCCAGGCCCTGCAGGTAGAAGCACCCTCAGTGGCTCAGGGCTGCTTGGTGTTGGAGGGGAGTGGGGGAGAGCACCCCTGCTTCCCGCTGACTGTGGCGTCAGGGCCACCCTCCTGCGCACCGTCCTGCACCTCTGGCAGGATCCTGCCTGGCCACCACCATCCTCGGGGAAGCCCCACCAGAGGGGCCGGGCACTTGGAGGGTCCCCAGAGGGTACTTCTTTCTGGCTGAGCCCTGCACTGGCCGGTGCCACGCAGCTTGACGCGCTCGGGCTGAGCTGCCTCCTGGGCGGACCCGTGGAGCCTACACAGCAGTGTCTGTCCCTGGAGGGGCCCTCGGCCCGTCACTGTGTGATGAGGCTCACAGTTCTGTGGCTCCATCGGGAGGTTGCGGAGAGCTGTGTAGGAGCTCTCACGTCCTGGCCCACTGGGCCCACGTCCCACCTTCCCTCCCGCCTCGGCCTCCGTCCTGCTGTGAGTGCAAAGCCCAGGCCTCCCTAGCACCACCAGGATGTCCCTGCTGTTTTCTCCTCTCTCTTTCCTGCCAAACGTGTGGAGCTCAAAACCTCACTTGCTGTGCACGTCCCCAGCTCACAGGCCACGTCCCCAGCGTGGGTTCTGCCCTCTGCCGCATAGGCTGGCTGAAACCCTGGTGCACTCCTGGAAGCGCTCCCCCCGGCCAGATCCTAAGGCCTCGTGGTCAGCCTGGACACTCAGACGGGTGGTGGGAGGAGCCGGGCTGGACGGTGCATCCACGGGAGAGACTGTCGCCGTGCTCCTCAGGTGCCCGCGTCAGAGAATGGGGCGCAAGGACATCCACAAATGACGCTGGCTTCAGACTTCTCCCACTCCGTGGGTACCCTGAGGGGCTCAGGCCCTGTGGGCCACCGATGCTTGGGGACTGTCCCCACTCCCCAGTCCTGCCTGCCGTTGTAGTCAGACAGACCCGGAGGCCTCTGGCACGGAGCCCTCATCACACCCCGGCCCCTTTCTTCCATCATGGTAGCTGCCCGGCGGAACTGGGGTGGGACGGGCCACAGATGTGGGCCCTGCATCTTCTGCTGGGGTCTGGCCACAGCCTGCAGTGGCCTGTCGGGACCCCAGGAGCCATGTGTGGGGGTGTCCCCGTCCCAGGCCAGGCTGGCCAGCCCAACCGTGCCTGACAGCACTGCTGGGCCCGTGGTTGGGGGACTGTGAGGTCAGGCTGCCGGCTCAGCACGGGACCCGCCCTCCAAGCAGGAGTCATCAGCTGCAAGCAATAAGCCTGCTGACCCGGAAAGGCAGAGTAGGCCGGGGTGGAGAGTGTGGGTGGTTCCAGCACAGAACTTGGTCCTGACTGTGAGGGTTGAGGGGGCTTCGCAGGGAGGTGGGATTCGAGCCAGGCCTCGAGGAATGCCGGGGTCAGCTGGGAGGTGGCTCCAGGGCTCCCATCCTCTCCTCTGCGGGACACGCCTGCCCACAGGTCTCTGCCCTCAGGGGCCCCATCTGCTGGAGCTTTCTGGGGGTGTCTGGCCCCTCCCGGCTCGCTCACCTGCACACCTGACGTGGATGTGGGTGGGACAGGGTGCAGGGTGGTGGGGGGAGACTGCCACCCTCGCTGGGCCGTGGACTCCCTGGGCCATCACCGCCGCAGGAGGGGTCCCGCTTGTTCGCTGGGCTTAGCCTCCTGGGGCAGTGCAGGTGGCGTCCCCACAGCAAGGTGAGGAAGCTGCGCTCAGGGCGCAGGCCCTTCCCTGAGAGTGACAGGAGGGGCTGCGGAGCGCGGCTCAGCCCTCACGTCCTGTCCTGCCCCCGTGTGCCTGGACAGCACCTGCTCGCCCCAGGGCGACACCTTCTCGAGACGAGGTCAAAGCCCTGGGAGCCCTTGGGGGGTCACATCATCTCCCAGTGGCCCCGAGGTGGGATTGTCCCCAGCCCTTGTGCCCCCAGCCCATTCCCTCCACCTGTCCTCCTCCCGAGGCCTGGAGGCCTGCCCGGCAGAGGAGGAGCACCCGGTTGGAGCCCAGACAGCACCTCCACCTTCCCCGTGGGGTGGGGTCCCGAGGCTGATGGCGCTGAGAGAAGCGCCAAGGTGAGCGCAGTTCCAAGCTCGCAGCTCCGCGTTGTCCCAGACCTGCCAACGACTGGCCCCGCGGACCAATTTCCCACCCGTGACGGGGCCAGCGAGGCCTTGGCCGTGCGATCAGTATCGGATTGCACACAGACGTGTTCTGCGCTCACACATGTGTGAGATGAGGCGCCAGCTGCAACACTGGGGTGGCGGGAGGGTCCCGGCCCCCGATCCTCCCTGTGGCCTCCGCTCCTGTCCCCCTCCTGGCTGCAGGGAGGGCCTCGGCTCCCAGCCCCGCGTGGTGCCCGCCCGGGAGGATGCAGACAGCGGCAGGCACGGTGGGTCCCACGGGTGGGGGCGGGGAGCCGCTCATTAGCGCTGTAGCTGACGCCAAGGGCTTCCTTCTCACTAATGGATTAAACCATTCAGCTCAGGCAGGCGCGGTGGAGCTGGTCCAGCCAGGCTGCCCGCTTCCCTTCCGCAGAGTAAAATTTGAGGCAGGCAGCTGCCAGTCGGTGCAGGTCTGTCCTCCAGCCCCACTGGCCTGGGTGCCGCCACCTCTCTGCCACTCTGCGTGGTCGTAGCTGGTCCCGAGAGGAGCTCGCGAGACCCTGTGCTCCTCAGCTCCCATGGTAGTTACCTGCTGGGGGTCCCGCCTGCCGGGAGATTCAGTCTGGACGATAAACAAACCTTGGACGGGATGGCAGGTGGGTTACTTGCTGTTGAAGGGGCACAGGGGCCAGGGAAGCAGCCCCTGGGGCCTGGAGAGCCTTCTAGGGCGGGGACCCTGGGTGCTGCCTGGGGACCAGCATGAGGCCCCTCACGGCTCCTCTGGGGTTTTGTGCTCCTGTGACCTCCGCCTCTTCCTCCCTCTCCTGGGAGGGTCCCCACCTGCCACGCTGCCACCTCCCCACAGCCCTCTGCCCGGGCCTTCCCAAGATGCGAGGCTTGGTCTCCCACAGAAACTTTGAGTCCTGGGAGGAGGGCAGGGCCTCAGTTCCCAGTGCAGTCCATGGGCCTGGCGCACGGCGGCTGCGGGCGAGGCGCGTTGGTGCAGCACTCCGAGCTGTCCTGGGCCTCGGTGGCACTGCAGGCATTTTGCCCACAGCCAATGTCGGCCCTGTCCCTCCTCACTGAGTTGCAGCTGAGTGTCCATCCAAGTGTCCCTGGAGGACAGGTTGGGCTCCAGAGGTTGGGGACAGAGATGTGACAACAGGAGGCAGTGGTTGGCAGCCATGACAGGGGTGTGGAGGGGCAGAAACGGTGGCCGGGATGTGCTGACGCAGCCTGGAGGGAGGACGTGGCTCTGCGGAGGCCGTGGCCGCTCTGTTCCCTCCAGCGCCGGTGCAGGAGCCACATGGGGTGTTGGAGGGAGGGAGGGACCAGCGCTGACACTGGGCCATTGTGCGCTGCTGCCCAGGCGGCGCTGATTTATAAAAACAGCGGAGGTTTGGTTGGTGTCGGGTGGTGAGGTCACGGCGGCCGGGGGCTTTGGAATTTTGTCTTCAGAAGAATTTTGCTCACCAAGCCACATACTTCCCTAGATCAGGGTGAGGTGAAAAAATGCTGAAAGATGAAGAAACAAAAAAACACCATGAGGCCTCCGTGTGGGGGGGAGGGGGGCCGTGGTATGTGTGGGGCGGGGCGGCAGGGGGAGAGGGAGCCTGGCCAGAGGCGGGCACCAAGGGCCCTGTGTGTCCCTGTGTGTGTTTGTGTGCATCTCTGTGCCCGTGTCTGTGTATGTATGTTGCGTGTGCATCTCTGTGTGTCTGTGTGTCTGGGAGGGGGTGTGTGGTGTTTGAACCTGAACCCCACAGGGGCCGTCTAGGCTCCTGCCCCCTCCCCCGCACTGGGCAGAGTCTGGGGGCCCACAGCCCGTGGCCCCTCTGGCCACGCTCTCTGGTCTGGCGCCTCCCGCCTGGCTGGGCTCCGGTCCCGCCAGCCTTTCCCCCGCACAGCCCTGTGTGCTCCCGTGAGCGCCCACTGGCCGCCCGAGGCGCAGGTCTCTGTCCACCTTCTCCGGAGCCCCTGCCTAGGTGATGGGCTGTCCTCCCAGCCTGACCTCGCCGTCGGCCGGGGCAGTGCGGTGCCCTGCGTCCAGTGGGCGGGGCTGCGGGGCTGGGGCCCCCTCGGGCGGGTCAGGGTCGCTGGCAGATGAGGGGCCACGGGGAGTAGAGGTCGGAGGAGGCTGAGAGTGTGCTGAGGCCCAGGAGGCCCTGAGGGTGGAACAGAGAGAATTGGGGTGATGGGCCACCTCGGGGTCCTGGCACGGGGGGAGAGCCAGGGTTTGGGGCCACAATAAGGAGAGGGGGTGTCAGGCTTGGGCAGAGCCGCCTCAAGGGTGGCTTGAAGGGGGCAGTCAGGGACCAGCACCAGGCCAGGGAGGGGCCGAACAACTGGGATTTGTGGTCCCCCCGAGCCTTGGATGGGCCCTGACACCAGCTGTCACTCACTGCCTGCCCTTTGGGCAGTTACATCCAGTGATTATTTTATTTATGTTTTTGAGACGGAGTCTCGCTCTGTCGCCCAGGCTGGAGTGCAGTGGCATGATCATAGCTCCCTGCAGCCTCAAATTCCTGGGTTCAGGTGATCCTCCTGCCTTGGCCTCCCAAAGTGCTAGGATTACAGGTGTGAGCCACCAGGCCCAGCTACATTGTACTTTTTTATAGAAGTTTCGTTTTATTAACATTTACTTGTGAGTTATTGGATCTTTCATTCAGCAGGTGATGGGATGAAAGTCTGTGTTACGACTGCTATAAGTTGAACTGTGTTTCCCAAAAAGCTATGTCCACACCCTCTCCCCCAGGACCTGCGAATGTGCCCGTGGTTGGAAAGGGTCTTCGCAGCTGTGATCAAGTTACAGCGGTGCCGCGGGGGTGGGCCCTCATCCGTGTGGCCAGAGTCCTTCTAAGAAAGCCCAGAGACACATGGGTAGGCCACGTGACGTCAGAGGCAGAGGCTGGCCAGTGCCGGCCCCCGGAGAGGCGGGTGGGAGTGGCCCCCAGAGCTGGCACAGGCCGCTGCCTTGGTCTGGACTCTGGCCTCACAACGGTGAGACCGTGGGTTCCTGCTGTTTCCAGCCACCCTGTTTGTGGTCATTCGTCACGGCAGCCCCAGGACCTTCACATGCCGTCTTGCTGCTGGATTCTGTCAGGCCGGGACACTCGAGTCCGCCTGCCTGGGGCTCCTGGAACCGGCCTGGTTCTGCTGCCAGCCCGGGGGCTACGGAGCCCGGCAGGAGGCATCAGCGCAGGAGCTGGGAGTGGGGTCCCCTCTGTCCCCTTCCCCCTCCAGGGACACCAAGCTGCTGGTCAGAGGCCTGTCCAGCTCGTCCACCCACCAGGGCTCTGCCAGGGCAGGCCCAGAGCTGCAGGGGCCGGGGGTGGCCCTTGTGCAGGACGTGCAGGTCTCAGGGCGGGAGGCCCGGGGAGCAGGGCGTGAATCCCTCTTCCTCTGCTGTCACCCGATGCCCTCCAGGGAGCTGCCGAGGAGAATAAGGAACGTTCCGGGTGGACTCAGCTTCACCAGCAGTGCCACCAGAGGGGGGTGCACATGGCAGGTGCGGACGTGGGACACGGGGCTGCGGAGGCTGGAGCAGGGGGTGGGACGGTGACTGGGCCAGGCTGCCCAGAGCAGAGAAGCATTGCTGAGGATGGGAGAAGGAGATGCTGAATTTAAAAGTGCTCCTGAGTGCAACGACAGCTCGGCGTCTGGAGTGGCCCTCTGGGTTCCAGGGAAGGTTCTGGAAGGGAGCTGAGTCAGGAAGCGAGGCCAGTGTGGGTGCCGCGCGAGGAGGGGAGAGGAGGATCCCAGCCAGGCGGCAGCCCCAGCCTCTGCCGCCCGCCGGACCAGACCCCTCAGCCTCCCAGACTTTGGGCAAACAGGATGTGACCGCACGTGACCGGAGTGTCCTGCTCCGAGCCGGGGGTGCTGGGACCCTCGTCCTGTCTGCGGCGCAACCACCCACAGCGAGGAAACCGCAGCACGAATGGGAGAGCCACCTGCCCCAGGCCACGCAGCTGTGATCCAGCACTCGGCACAACCACACGTCAGCTGGGCTTGACGGGTCTCACGCCACTCCGACCATTGAGGCCTCGTCCCCTCCAGGGTTTTAGAGGAGCGGACACCCTCTCCCGCATCCTGCAGCCCCGGCCCCAGCAGGGCAGACAGTTTTCATCCGGGCGGCAGCTCTGGGGTAGTCTCCACCTGGGCTGTCCTGGCCTGTGCGCGCTGTGTGCGCTTGTCCGGTGAGGTCGTCCCCTCTGGGCTGGCCGTCTGGGGCCCTGGGGAGGACCCTGCTCTGCAACTATGCCAACCGAAGGGCTGATCTTCACCCCACAGAGACCCCGGAGCACCGTCGCTCGCACCCCAGCCTGGGCCCCGGTGGTGCCGGGCGCGGGGCCTCCTTGTCCTGCTGGCCACCCTCACTGCGGGATCGCGGGGGACCCCAGACCTCAGACCAAGTAGGGCCTCGCTTCCCAGGGCAGGAAACAGGACAGTCATACCTCGGGGCGGGACGCGTTGAGGCTGGGCCCTGGGGCCAGAGGCTTTCCCTGTGTGGCCTCCCACTGGCCCTGGGGTCCGAGGTGGCCCCTTGGCCCTGTGGCCACTGCCTGGCCAGGCTGCGTAGGCAGCTCTGCACACACATCTGGCTGAGCACGCCAGGCTGCACTGGTGGTGTCAGGGCCCAGGAATGCAGGAAGAAGTCTGGGCTCTGGCACGGAGCCATGGCAATGCACCAAGAATGTGCCTCATAGAGGGATAATTATGCATTTGGGGACTACGGCATAATGAACCCGGTGGATGCCACCGATTCTGTTTATTTTACTGGGAGTCGTGGCAGCTGGGAGTGTGTCTCAGACCCTCAGGAGAGGAGAGGTGCCCACGACCTTCATTGAGGGCCACCGTCCTCCAGGGGCCTGAGGGGCGCCTGGGCGTGGCCTGGGTGTGGCGGTGGGGCGCCGCCTAGAGGGGCCACTGCTCCCCGCGAGGACAGGAGGAAGGAGGCTCGCTGGGGGGTTGGGGGCATGGCCCAGGCGGCCAGCATCACGGCCTGATTTATGCCGAGGAGCCAGAGTGCGGTGGGAAGAGCAGGGCAGAGTGGGCGGCAGGAGGCCGAATGACCCCTTGTATGAGCCAGGCCGAGAGGCCAGGGGGGCAGGCTCCGTGGGGAGACGGGCGTCTCATAACTTACTGCATCGCGGAAGGACCGACGTTTAGCAAACTCGGACATCATGGCGGACTCCAGCAGAGAAACCAGCGTTATCTCCCTCCCGGGGACCGCGGCTGTGACCCTCTCGGGGCATTTCTTTCAAAATGGTCTTAAGCCACATGTCCCTGCATGTGTGTCTGTGCACATGAACACATCCGTGTCTGTGTGTGCACACGTGTGTGCATGGGCGTGTACTCACATACCTGGGGTCATGTATATATTTTTAAAATTATTTTTCTGATTGTGCAAAATAAATATATAACATAGCTATCTTCTTAAGCATTAAATACATTCATAGTGTTGTGTAACCATCTCCACCTTCGCTCTCCAGAACTTTCTACCTTCCCCAGCTGAAACTCCGTCCCCATTAAGTACCGACTCCCTTCCTCTCTCCCCAGCCCTGGCTCCGCCATTCTATGTCTCCACGGATCTGGTGACTCGAGGGACCTTGGACAGGTGGGATCACACGGGATCTGTCCCTCGGGACGGGCTCACTTCACGTAGCCCATGACCTCAGGGCGCATCCACGTGGCAGAATCCCCTTCCTGTTTTAAGGCTGAAGAGTATTCCTGTGTGGATGGACCACGTTTTATCCACTCATTGGTTGGTTCCCCTTTTGGCTACTGCAAATAATGCCGCTGTGAACATCTGTGCACAGATGTTGGCGTACTGTTTCGTACCAAGCAAAACAACGCGCATGCACTTTCTTTCGAAAATGTTTTTTTTCCTGTCGAATGCCACGGACTTAGGATTGGGGAAAGCCGATTGTTACACAACCTCCAGGGCTGTCCTTGCGGAAGGGAGCTTCCACACCACCGCTGGCCTTGGGTCTTCCCGTCTTTGGGGGGTTGGGGTCTCTCCAGCGGTGCCATTCTGAGTCCAGGTTTCTTTTCTCTGATGACGAACACGCAGGCTGATCCCTGGGGCTGAGGCTGGGATCGCAAACCCAGATCCTGGGTACGGGTCTGCCTCTCGGACCCACCTGGCGGAGTGAGGGGCTGGTGTCATTTCTCTTTCCTCACCTGACAGTTTTCTCCGCTGTCCGAGAGAAGAGGCGAAGGCTCCCCCGCTGCGGGTTAACCTACCTTTGAGAGCAGACTTTGGGGAGGTTTTTTCTTTAAATCACAAAACGGAAGTGACTATTGTTCTCTTACTTATGAAAGTACCATTGTTCGTGACCCAGGGATGATCTACTTTAATCTTTCCTATAGATCACTGCAGACATCTCCTCTTCTCTACACATACGGTATGTTTTCAGACTTTTCAAAATTAGGATCACATTAGATGTATTATTTTCTTGTTTGATTTTAAAACTTGAATGTCCTGTGGACAGATTCACATGACCGTAAATGTAGATCTATACCAGGCTAGTGGTTGCGTCAGTTTTTATTTTGTGATACAATTAATGGACATTTAGAATTTACGTCCCCTTTTTCCCTGCGTTATGAACAGTGCTGCCGTGAACATCTTCGTGCTCTTCTCTTGTTCCCTCCTTTGCGTGGACTCCCCGACCTGTCAGCCCAGCTTGCGGAGAAGCAGAACGGGGCCCTCCGTCCGGGCTCCACCCTGCTGGCCCCACAGGCGAGGGCCGGCTGGACGCCTCGGAGCCCTGGGTTCCCTGGGGGGTGCAGGGCTGGCGTCAAGGGAAAGTTCATTGCTGTGGCAGCTTCTGCTGTCTACCCGGAGTCCTGGCAACGTTTCTAAGATGCCAAGGCTGTTCCCAGTTTATAAACGTATCTGCAGGGGGAGACGAAGCTGAGCACAGGGTTGGATGTACGTTTGCACCCTTCACACCCTGGTCAGAATCAGCCTGGCCCCACCCTGGTCTAGCCTCTGTCTGCTCCAGAGACTGACCAAAACATGTCCGAGTGTGGATGTAGCCGATGCCCAACTCCAAGCCACGCATATCAACAAAAAGGACGTTGGAATTAGGCTACACGCAGGGGGCCTCCTCTCTGTGACCTCAGGGTGGAGGGCTGAGGGGGGTCTGTGTGCCAGGCCAGGGGAAATGACGGGGTGTGGCCTGGGAAGTCCCCCACCCCCGGCCACTCTCATCTGTGTAGGCCTGAAGCCCTGGGACACCCCTCTCTGGCCCGGCCTGCCCCAGACTGGGGGGACACCCCCCGGGCCACCTGTTCTGGGCCCTGCAGGCCCCAGACCGTTCCAGCCCCACCAAGCCACCCACTGCGGCCGTCTGTGAAACCCAAGCAGCCTGGCGATGGCATCGCAGGGAGAGAAGCCGAGTCTGCTGCTGCTCACTCCTGTTTGACCTTCCCAGGGAGCCCAGTGTTGGGGGGACACAAAAAGCTTATTCATGTGGCTCAGGGGACTTCAAACACTGCTCCCCGCGTGGGCAGCACGGCCCCCTCTACGAGGGCTGGGGGGTGGGGCTGGTCAGAGTGAGACGGACCAAGTCTGTTCTCTGCCCAGAGGGGAGGTGTCCGGGGGCTGGTGTCCGGGGGCTGGTGTCTGGGGGCTGGTGTCCATGGCCTAGTGTCTAGCCAGGGCTCACCCCTAAGACCCAGAGCCGTGAGGACTCTCAGGGAGGAAGTAACAGCTCTGGGGCCTGAGGGGCACGGCCCCCGCACTTGTTAGAAAGACTTTGCGGATTTTTCCTGCACAGCCAAATCGAGCGCGGCCCTGCTCTTCACCCACCGGGAGATTCTGGCCTGTCCTGCCAAGTACAGCGATGTCCTCGTGTTGGCGTGAGAACCCGAGGCCGGCTCTCCTCTGTGGAGATGGACCGTGTTTCTCCAGCTGAGTTGTCCAGTGGCCACAGGCCGTTGGAAGAGGAACAGACACCAGCCCCCAGCACTGGCGGTCAGACGTGCCAGGTGCTCTGCTCACGGTCCCCTCAACGCCCCTGACGGGGGCTGAGGCGCCCAGGCCTGGCAGCTCAGAGTGAAGCAGCTGCCCCTGCAAACAGCCGCGGTCCGTCCACGTGTTGGGGCCTGCTCTGCCAGAGGTGCCGCCGCAGGGATGAACCTCGAATGTGACGCTGTTTACATGGACGTCCCAGGACAGGCAGAGCCACGTACACGGATGCAGGCTGGTGTCGGGACGGGGCACACGGAAGGGAGGGACTGCCAACGGGGTGGGCTTGTTTCTGGGTTGGTGATGGTTGCACAACATTATGAATCAGTCATCGCTGAACTGTACACTTTAGAAGGGTTAAAATGGCTAATTTTATATGTGAATTGTATCTCAATTAAAAGAAAATCTGTCTGCAGAGTTACCTGAGGCCAGAGCCCCCAAGCCCCAGGGCTGCACCAGAGAGAACTCAGGCTCAGGCTGTGACCTTGGAAGCACCAGCTGAGCTCAACAAATGTCCTTGGGAGGAGGCGGGGCCAAGATGGGAAGAGGTGGGGTCGGGATGGAGGGGTGGGGCCAAGAAGGGAGGAGGTGGGGCCAAGATGGGAAGAGGTGGGGCCAGAATAGAGGGGTGTGGCCAAAATGAGGGGTGTGGCCAAGATGAGAAGAGGTGGGGCCAAGATGGGAAGAGGTGGGGCCAGAAAGGAGGGGTGGGGCCAAAAGGAGGAGGTGGGGCCAAGATGAGGAGAGGCGGGGCCAAGATGAGGAGAGGCGGGGCCAGGACAATGAGAAAAGTGTGGATGCTGATTGGGTGTCTCCTTGTGAAATGTACTAGGTTTAAGATGATCTATTTTAACATTTACGGCATGTCATTTCCATAAAGACATCTGAGAATGCGCGAAGGCATGTTCACTCATTCCATTAATCCAGGGAGCACCTACTCCCTGGCAGTGCTGTATCCTGTCTGTGGCCCTCGCGCCAGGGGCTGGCTGGTCGCGGGAGAGGCACATGCAAAAGCACAAGTGCTATGCAAGGAAATAATTCAGAAGCTGTTCCCTGATGGATATGGTTGAGTATCACGGGTGTTGGTTCAGAGGTGAGGGAGTCCTGGGGGGACCAGCGGCTGCAGCCAAGGTCTGTGGAAGAGGTGGACACGTACAGGCTTGGGAAGGGGAGGGACGGTGTGGATGGGAGCTGGGGTGGGCCCGAGTCCCTTCCAGACCTGAGGGACAGCCACCAGTTGCCCTACCTCCCAGAGGGAACAGTCCCACTGCAGGAGGTTGAGTGAGGGGCTTGGTTTCCCTTTTAGGGGATGGGCCACCACGTGGATCCAGCCGCCCCTGCCTTTGGGAACCTTGGTGGTTTGAGCCACAAAGTCAGACCCGGGCATCCCTGTCCACCTGATGGCTACCTGTTCTGCACCTGAGCAGCATGACATTTCGGCACAGAAAGGAGCCTGCTGTCTTTCAGGATCATGGGTGGTACGGGCAGATTCCAGGGTCTGCGTTTTCTGTGGGTTGTTTGAGTCTTGTCCAGGGCTGGGCTGTCCTGGATCCGGGTCCCCGTCCAGGTTCTGCATGGTGTCATTAAAACTGCAAAGTGTGTGCACGTGGCGAAGATTTCTCAGCTTGGGAGACTCTTTTCTTCCCAGTGGTGGAGAGAGCTTGCAGGGTCAGCAGCTGTGTTATGAACCTGCCTGAAACTCCAGGGAGAAAACGGCCCTGGCATGGCTCCCCTGGGCTGTCCCCACAGAGGGTCGGGTTGGACACAGCTCTGATGGGCCACAAAGGGGCCCTGGGACCTCCGCACCCAGAGTGCCATTTTGCAGTGGGAGTGCCCCTAATACATGGCGCCTCTGACCTGCCCAAGCTGGGCACGGAGCTGTGGTGCCCGCACTGCCCGGCGCTGGCGGCACAGACCTGTCACCGTGGAGACGTAAGCGTGGCTGGTGGGCCCCGTCGGGTGGCAGAGGCTGTGTTCCGGGGGTGACTGACTTCTGGTTCTCGTTCCGAGTGAGTGCCCGGCCTCCTTAAACGCCCTCCATGGGGAGAGCAAGTTGGAACGAGCTTGGCCTTGGTGCTTGCGAGATTCTCAGTGCACATTCGGGCTGCCGCCCTCAGGCTATTCCACTTTGGACAAGTTGCTTGGCCTCTCTGGGCCTCTGGGAGCTAGAAGGGGGCTCTCGTGGATGGCTTCCTTCACTGCCACTGTGTTTTTTCCTCCAGCCCCGTTTGGATGTGTCTTTCCTAGGGCTGGGTCCCGAGGGGATCATGACGTGGGCAGAGCCGGCTGTGGGGTGTGGGGTGCTGGGAGGAGCTAAGGGGATGGCGGCCGGTCCGGCAGGACTGGGCAGAGCTGGGAGTGGCCTTGGTGGCCGGCCCTGCAAAGCCAGGCAGGGGGTTCAGTTCAGAACGTCTGTGTTGTAGAGACCAACAGTTCAGCTTGTAGGGTAGTGGGTCAATGCAAAGCCCCGGCGGCTGACCCCAGGACTCTGGCGGGTGCTGTGGCAACTGGGTGACCGCGGGCAGTCTCCACGGCAGCAGCCGCTCCCGACATCTCTCTGGAGTTCTCATTAGTTTGAGGGACCTGTCTGGGGTTGCCATGGAGCTTGGGCCTGCGGGGTGGCCGAGGCCAGCGGCGTAAGACTCCCGGTGTCAGAAGTGAATTAAACGTGGGTGAGGAACGAGCATGGTGTGGGGCAGCCGGAGCCAGGACGCTGTGGCCCCACAGGGTGGGCGGCTTTGGGCCTCCAGCAACTGACGGGCAGCCGCGCTGGGCAAACACGGAGGGGATTGTGGTGGGCCTGGAGAGTGTTGGCCAGAGTGTGAGAAAGGGATCGAGTCCTGGGAGGGGGAGCGCCGGCCAGCTCGGTCTGCTGCCGAGAGCCCTGGCCTGGCCGGGCCGCCCCTCTGCGGGGGAGGGAACGGGCCAAAAAGCAGCACCGTCACCCGCGAGGAGTCCTTTCCCCATGTAAGCAGGGCGCGGCTGAGGCCCCTGGCTGGCTACTGGCCTGCCCCCCTCAGACTCGGGGTCCAGCCACAGCCTCGAACCTGCCGTTCTGTGTGCATCAGGCAGGACAGCATGGAGCTGGCACTGTCTCTGGGGTGTCATGGCCACCCCCAGGGGTTACTTCTGAGGTGCCAGATTTGATGGTTGTCACCCTGGGCAGGATTGAGGGCTTGTCCCAGAGCAAGAGACAAGCTGGGAGAACATTACTGAAGATAAATAATAAAGGCCCTGACAAGGCCTGCACAGGTGTGGGGTGTTGTCTCAAAAAGGCTGAGCCTGGTGAGGAAGGGTCCTCTGGAATGACGGCCTGGACTTGGAAGAGCAGACCCAAAGCCTTTGAAGGTCACAGGGCGAGGCTGAAGGGCGGCAAAGAACCACGTAGGATGCCCTGTTCAGAGACCATCCCGCCAGGCGGAGAGGCCGAGACGCTTAGCCGCCCCTCGGAGCTGGTGGCAGGTCACGGCCCTGTCACGATTCCCCCGTTCCCCAAGGTCTAGGAGAGGGTTCAGATGGCAGATCGGGTTCTGCGAGCCGCACAGGTGAGTTGTCTTATAGCCTTGCCACGTACGTGGACGTCTCCCCGCGTGACGTAACCCACAAGGACACCGCGGCAGAGTAGAGAAGTCGGGGGCCCTGCGTGTGGGGGTTAGGAAGTGTCACTTGGGCGTGACGTGTACTCGTGGAAGACAGGTGAGCCTTCGGTGGAGACGCTGCTGTCCGGGTCAAAGCTGGCTACAGAAACCTTCTGGGGGCTTCCTGGCTCAGGTCAAAGTTTACCATATGCAATGTGGGGCCTGGAGATCTCTGACGTGGACATTGTTCTAGAATGGACCGTGATGTGCAAGGGACATGAGCGTCTTACCCAGGTGTTATTCACCAGATCAGCATGATTGGGAGCCCCCCACATGCAGAGTTTGGTTGGGGGTGTGGACAGACCAACCTGCCTCCGCTCCGCCCCTGCAGAGCTGCCGCTTGCTCCTTCCGTTACCGTTCACGGAACACGGGCCTCGACACGTGGCTATGCGTGTTCTATGTGCACATAAACTTGCAATTGAACAAAATCAAACAGGTTTCTTGCCTGCAGGACTTGTCAGAAACTTTAACGTACAAATTTCATTGACATCTTAAGCAAAGGGAGGTTGGGCTGGGACAGGCCGTGGGGGTCTTAGATGCCTGGCACGATGCTTTTAAAACCGATTTTGCAAATTCTTTGACACGCCCTCACCCACGAGTTGGAGCCTTGTTCCTCTCCCTGGCACGTGGGCTGCACTAAGGGACCTGCCCTGCGGAGCAGAGCGTGGTGGGGGCAATGCCACGTGACGTGACTCTGGGGCTCGGTCAGGCAAGGTACAGCTGCTGCTTGGGCTCTCGTAGATCACCCGCTCTGGGGGACGCCAGCTGGGGAGAGGTTCGTCCTGGGAGGAACCGAAGCCTCCTCCAGCCGCGAGAGGGAGCCCCCGTGTGTTTGGGCAGAGCCCCCAGCCCCAGCTGAGCTTTCAGGTGCTGCAGCCTGGACCACAGCCTCACGGCAGAGCTGACCCAGCCCTGCTGAGGGGCTCCCCAGTCCCCGAGCCGTGGACACTGGGGATGATAAATGGCGATTACTGTCTAAGTCGCTGAGTCGTTCCGCAGCAATAGCCAGCGAGCAGGCTGGGCGTGGAGGTTTGGGTTTGTCCAGTGGGGTGGGGGGTGCAGGTTACTGCGCAGGGCAGGGACGTGCTGAGCTGCTCCGCCGCCGCGAGACAGCCAGGGCGGAGGAGCGGGAGGGTCCCCTGCCAAGCATGTTCCATTTCTAGGATGTCCGCTCCAGGTCGGTCCTCACTGCTGCACACAGGCTGTGCCGGGAGAGGTGTCTCGTGGGGCTTGGGTTCAGGTGAGCCGGGGCCATTGGCCAGATTAGCTCCACGCCTGTGAGCCATTCACACCCTGCCCACCTGTCTTCCAAGCGCGGTGCTCGCACCACGAGCGTAATCTCACCTGTGCCCACGCTTGCATAGTGACCACTGCGGGGTATTTGCTATAAAAGCACGTTCTTAACACCGATGCCTACTTGTTTTAATGTTTTAGTAAGGAAGTCTGAAGAATGTTGTTCTGTGCTGGCAGCAGAAAGGCGCACGGTCGGGCTTGTTGTAGGAAGCAGGGAAGGCCTGGAGGGGCCCTGGGGGAAAGTCAAAGACGAAAGAAGCCCCTCGCCTCCCGCAGGTGGAACCGAGACCTGCGCGGGCCGGTGGAGGAGGCAGCTGGAAGTCACAGACCGTGAACCAGAGTCCTCGCTGTCCGGACGGTGGTCCCCAGGACCGCAGGTGCGGCGAGGAGGTGGAGAAACCGGAGCCCTCGTCGCCATGGCCGGCACGTGGGACGGGGCAGCCACATGGAATCCGTCAGCAGCTCCTCAAAATGCTTGACCTGGAGGGACCACAGGACCCAGCACTTCTACTCCCAGGTGTGAACCTAAGAGAATCGAAGCCTATGTCCCCACAAACCCTGTCCCGCATTAGGCGTAACAGCCAAAGGGTGGGAACAGAAGGCCGTCAACAGACAAGCAGATAAACAAAACGGCGTCTATCCGTACAACGCGCTGCGAGGCGAAGTGAGCAGGAAGGAAGAGCTAACGTCGCTGCGACGTGGATGGGCCACGGAACACCCCTGGGCAGGACGCCAGTGGCACGGAGCTGCAGGGCGGCCGTTTGCGAGCCGAGACTGGGGGTTCGGGGCTGCCCAGGGCAGGGGCTGGGGAGTGGCTGCCGTTGACCGTGGGCTTCCTGTTGTGTCATGAAAATGTGCCACAACCTGAGACTACACGAAGGGCCACTGAATTGTTTGCTTTTTTTTTTTTTGAGACAGAGTCTCACCCTCTTGCCTGGGGCGAGTGCCATGGCGTCAGCCTAGCTCACAGCAACCTCAAACTCCCGGGCTCGAGCAATCCTACTGCCTCAGCCTCCCGAGTAGCTGGGACTACAGGCATGCGCCACCATGCCCGGCTAATTTTTTTTTTCTATATATATTTTTAGCTGTCCAATTAATTTCTTTCTATTTTTTCTGGTAGAGATGGGGTCTCGCTCTTGCTCAGGTCTCGAACTCCTGAGCTCAGAACGATCCACCCGCCTCGGCCTCCCAGAGTGCTAGGATTACAGGCGTGAGCCACCGCACCCGGCTGAATTGTTTGCTTGGAATGGGTGAATTTTACGGTGTGTGATTTTTTTCCCCCAATGAAGCTGTTTGAAAAAGAAAAGGGGAGAGAGGTTCTCCGGAAGTTGCAGAGCCGGGTCCGGGTGGAACCGCGACTGAAACAGGAGCATGCGACGGAGACGGCGCGGAGCGTGGCCCTGCAGGTGAACTGCCCCTAACCCGCTGCATTTTCACTTTGTTAGGAGAGGACAAGACCAACTTTGCGTGAAGGGCGGGTTCGGGGCTTTTCCTGCCGGTCAGTAGAGAAAGGCTGAGGGAGGCTGCGTGTGTCTGTCTCCGTGTGTCCTGGAGGCGTTTGACCAAACTGACGAAGGTGCCCAGGTAGCCGGATCTGAGATTACTCTGGGTCCGACAGAGGAGGCGTCCAGCTCTGCTCTCTGAATGTGCCCGGCCTTCCCACAAACGGAACGAGCAAAACTACTGAAGGGCGGCAGCTCGTCTTTCCCGTAAAACAGCGGTGTCGGCAGGCGACGGGAATCATTTGTTCTGTCTGGGGGAAGGGCAGCAGGACTGGGCTCAGAGTGCGCAAGGTCGGTGTGTGGGCTGTGTCACTTTGACCGTGCAGCGGTGGTGACCAGAGCGCGTTTCCAAAGTGGACACTTGCGAGTGGGGGAAGCGGGGCCTCTGTGGGCCGTTAGCCCTGAGCTGAGGCCGGTCCTTCCTGGGCTGCCCCTGGGGCCACGGGCTCCCAGGTGCCTTCCCGATGCGCCCACCCTGCCACATCCGCGGCGAGGAGGGTCACGTCGGGGAAGAACCGGAGAACAAGAGAGCGCCGTTGGCAGGACCGAGGAGGCAGGGAAGCCAGCGGGCTGCCAGCAGTTTCTGCGGCGCAGAAAGAGAAGAGTCACCGCTGAGTCAAGGCGCAGACGTCACACAGGGTGATGGCTTCAAGTGAGAATTGCTAATCGTGAGTTTTTCATTTTGTAGAAAAATTTCAGGAACTCAGAAGCCTTCGGAGTACGGAGCTCACGACGGGGGCGAGCTCAGAGGATGACGTGTGGCCACGTGAGCCCGGCCAGGACGCCCAGGCGGGGAAGCCGCGCCCCAGCGCAGCGCCCAGAACGACAGGACAAGGGTCGTGTGTCTCAAGGAGGAGGAAGGACAGAGGGCACGGAGGGCGAGTGCAGGAGCCGCACGGACACGCCCCGCTGGGGGTTCGTCTGGGAGCAGGGTTTCGGCCTCCCCGTCCTGTCCCCTGGGCTGCCCTTCAGGCACACGGCCCTTTGTCTGCCCCTCTCGGGCGGCAGGGCCATGGCGGCTCCCGCACCCCGCGTGGCGCCCAGGGGCCTTGCTGTTCCCGTGCTTCCGAGCAAGCCGGCAGCCTCCCCGACGGGCGTCTGCGGCCTCCCCCAACCTGGGCAGGGAAAAGCCCCCCATCCATCCGAGAGACACCAAGAGCAGCTCTCTGGCTTCCTTTACAGGCCCCGGAATATTCCAGGGAAAAGAGACCGTCTTGCATGAGAAAGGCTGCAGGCAGACATCGTGCTGGAAGCCCCGCGCCGGCTGAGGCTCCCCGGGGCCCTCTCCCCGCCGCGCCTGGGTTCCAGGCCGGCCCGGCCCTTGGAGAACCGAGATTCTAGCTCGGCAGCTCTGGAGCTGTTTGCTGGAAGTTTGCTGAGAGAATAAGTTGCAACACCGTGAAACAAAGGCTGCGTTGGCGGGTTGTCGCCAGTGCTGGGCTGTGAAGACTCCCACGGAGCAGAAACCTGCAGGCATCAGCAGGGCGCCGGGGCGGCGTGGGCCCACCGAGGGAGCTGGCACCACGCCCTTGCTCTCCGACCCCTGGGCCCGGTACCTGCAGCCGGGGGAGCCCGAAGTCGGCCCTGGGCAGAGAGGCCCCCGGTCACCCGAGAGGTCTGACCCGGTCCCCTCACGCAGGGGACAGGTGGGGCCATCTCTCCTGCAGGAAGCTCCGAAGAGGAGCTGCCATGGCAAAGGACCTTCCAAGCTGGGCGGTCTGCACAGCACTCGCTCGGGCTGTCTCTGAGCGGGTCACTCATTCATTCATTCATTCATTCATGCACAAAGCGCTCTCCAGGTGCCCGCTCTGTGTCCTGGGTGCTGGAGCAACAGAGACAGCTCCGTCGGTGTGGCGGGCACACGGCTGTGGGGTGGCCAGGCCCGGGCAGCCCTGGGCAGTGTGGCCAGTGGTGGCTGCTCCCCTCAACAGCCCCTTCCCATCTCACAGATAGTAAACTGAGGACAAGAACGAAGGGGTGACCGGCGTGGCTGGGGCTGCCCAGGCTGCTGTGGTTCAGTTGGGCTCACACCCGAGTCCGATCCCAGGGACCACTGATTCCACTGGGGGCCACAACCCCATTGGGACCGTCCATGAGGACGTGGGTCAGCTCCAGCATCTCGGAGCGGGTGGTGCAGCGAGCGGGCAGAGGTCAGGGCCTACCCTGCACCGTGGCTTGGGTTTAGTCGTTCACGTAGGAGGTCAAGGCTCATCCCAGTTCATCTCCAGGGACACGGCCCAGCAGGATTTGCTCTTTCAGATGTCGGTAAAGAAAGTGGAGAGTTCAGGTCTCGCAGGGTCCTGCTCTTCTCTGTGTGACCACTGCCCTGCACATTGCGAGGGAGGCCTGGGCCTCTGGTTATATGGATCTTGTCTGTTTGCTTCTGATTTTGAAATATTTATGTTTATTGTGGAGGAGACTCTTTTCATGGAATTCTGAAGACTTTCTTCTTTGAAGGATAGGTGGGTTTTGGACGATTCGCAATTCTTACGTATCTATGAATTTACATTGCTATTGTAAATGGGAAGACCCTTTGGATATTCAAATTCCCTGTTAAATATCGAGTTGCCATTCATGAGTGAAGCCTCAGAGTGGGTTTCATTGGGGTGTGGAGTTGATGTGATTTGTCGCTTGGTCTGCTTGACAGCCACTGTGTCCCTGGCCAGTCCCGTGAGAGCCTGGGCTCCTCCTGGGCACGAGCTTCAGCCATAACTTCTGAAACAAGCCCTTTGGCTTTGGATCATGGGCCAGGGAAGTACCTCCTGCCCATCTGATTTAAACTTGCTCACTTTTAATTTTGCAAAAAAAATTAAAGTAAAGCCACAGCAGACATCACTAACATCACCATTCCCAAGGTGTAGACACAGGCAGAGTCAGCATCCAGGACACTGCCCCCGAGCCCGATGGCCCCGCAGGCACGGCACTGGTGGCTCTGCCTGCTTCCCTGAGCGGCAGCAGACCATGGCCAGGTCCCCAGG
Organism: Indri indri; assembly: GCA_004363605.1. Taxonomy (NCBI): domain Eukaryota; kingdom Metazoa; phylum Chordata; class Mammalia; order Primates; family Indriidae; genus Indri; species Indri indri. The sequence continues at coordinate 7,335 of RJWJ010005098.1, read as the reverse complement.
TGTGGCCGCTGGTCCGTGGCGAGTTTAGACCGCAGCCCACAGCTGGCCTCACAGGCCCCTTGCAGACACTGCGGGCTGAGAGCACGGCCGGCCCTGCACTCTCGAGAGGCCGTGTGCACGACTCAGGGTGTCCTCGCCAGGAGGCCTGTCTGCCGGGACAGACAGGTGTGGGGCTGTGGCCCCCAAGACCCACACCCGACCACCACCACGGGGTCTCCAGGACAACTCTATGAAGCATTTGTTCACTTGACACATATTTGTTGAACTCCTGCTACATACTAGGAAGCACAAAACAGGAAGCGCGTTGTTCTGCAGACTGAGCTCGTGCGTCCAGGAGCTGGCAACCTGGGGAACACCACGGCCGCAGGGCTGGGAAGGTGAGCCGCACCTCTGACTCCCGACAACCTGGCAAGGCCCGTTTCGTGGAAGAGGAGCCAAGGTCAGAAAGGAGCAGGTCTCAGGGCCACGGGGTCTGGGGAGAGCTCCGACACCCAGCAAGTTGACCTTTCTGCCCACTCACTGCGCAAGTCTGGTATGTGGCCACAACGCTTGCGTAGGATTTACCGGCTGCTCTGAGTTTTCTGGGGACTGCGGGCTGTGGGATTCCTGGATCCTAGCGCCAGACAGAGTGAGCGGAACCGGGTCCCGTGCACGCTGGTGTCTGTGCAGCCGGCTGCTCCGTCCACACCGCTCAGCTCTTGGGCTTCCTGACCGGGGCTCCCCCGACACCGGGTTCTGGAACCTGTGCCATTCTGAGGGAAAATGGGCGAAAGTGGGGGCTGCTAATGCTGTGAACAACTGCCCAGTGGAACCGAGTGGAGCAGAGAGCCCCACAGGCCCTGTCCAGAGGCAGATTCCTGAGAAAATGAAGTTGCTGCTGCGTGAAGCTCCTGAGGGTTGCAGAAATAGGGGAACCAGTTTACCTCCAGGCCCGGTCGCAGCTGAGGGCGATTGTTTCCTCTGTGGATCACACAGGTGCAGCTCACTCCTGCCGACAGGGGCGAGGCCCCAGGCCCCACCGAGACTCTCAGATCATTGCTTCATCCCTGACAGTCCCGTGAGGTGAAACTGCTCCCGCCCTCCTTCCTCACGTGAACATTTTTAACAGGTGATGTGTTTACACATCCCCAACTTCAGAATGTATAAAACGTATTCACTCCTTCCGCCTCCTCTGATCAGTCCCCATCTCTCCCGGGAGGTGGCCATCATTACAGGTGTCTTGAGTCTTTCCAGACGTTTTTGTGCCGTGGCGTCACCATAGCTCACAGCGACCTCCAACTCCTGGGCGTAAGCGATCCTCCTGCCTCAGCCTCCCAAACAGCTGGGACTACAGGTGCCACCACCATGCCCAGCTAATTTTTATATTTTGGTGTAGAGACTGGGTCTCACTATTGCTCAGCCTGGCCTCAAGTGATCCTCCCGCCCCGGCCTCCCAGGGTGCTAGAATCACCGGCGTGAGCCACCGTGCCTGCCCGCAGAGGTCTTTAGTGCATGTACAGTTCTACACAAATATATATCCCCAACTTTTACACAAATTGCAGCATGTTATATACACTTTTCTGCATATTACTTTTAAACTTTAAAAAATTTCTTTCGTTTTTATAATAGATGTTATTTTTTAGGACAGTTTTTAGATTTACAGAGCAATTAAGGGGATAGTAGAGAAAGTTCCCACATACCCCACGCCCGGTTTCTCTGGGTTGGACGGGGGCTTGGGGCTCGAAGGGGAAGAGAGCAGAGGCCAAATGCTGCCTGCATCCTCACTCCTGGGACACACACGCCAGCCTGACCCGCCACTGCAGACGCGGCCTTGGCTCCTGGCCGAGCGGTTGGCAGGTTTCCCCGGCAACATTCCTCTTCCACTTGCCTCCCCACGCCGCACCCTGGGGAAGGAGGTCGCCGCGCAGCCCACACTTAGGGTTGCGTGTTTCTTTTTAATTTGATGTCATGTCTTGGAGAGCTCTGTACTCCTTTCCGTGCCTGCACGGTATCCTGTTGTGCACACTCCGTGGACATTCGTAATTTTGTTAAATGCTGGGAAATGTCCCTGCAGTGGAGCCGGTGCGTTGCATACGGGTGCGGTTGCTGGCCTGCGTCCTCAAACGCTCGGCTCTCACTGTCTGGAAAATTGAATCTCGGCATAGTTTTAATCTTTCATTTCTCTTATTATGAATGACTTTGAGCATTTCTTACATGTCCAGGGGCCGTTTTTTATTTCTCTTTTTTGGTGAACTCTGTTCACTTACCTGTTAGAGTTCTTTGTACATGGAGACTGGCTCTCCATCTGCGGCACGAACAGCCCGCATGTGCTCCCTGCGCGCCACTCGTCTTTTAACTCTGTGTTGTTGTAGTTGTCGGGCCATGGAAAAAAATCTTTTAAGCAAAAAATTTTCATCTTACGGCTTCTGGATTTTGTGTCATGGTATAAAAGGCCTTCCCCACTCTCGGTTATAGAGGACTTTTCCTGCGTTTTCTTCTAGTGCTATCATTGTTTTGCTCCCTAACATTTATGTTTTGACCCTTCTGGAATCGTGCTGGTGTCTGCTGTGAGCTGTGCATCCAGTTTAAGGTGGTGACCCGTGTTTAGGGTTAGGGTTAGGGTTAGGTATCATTTATTAATAGCGCATCTGCCCCCACTGATCTGAGGCGCCACCTTTATCCCACACTAGCATCTCATACGTGGAGTTAGGGTCTTCCTGTCCTATGTTCTGTTCTGCGAGTCTGGCTGGGAGGTGCCAGGAAGGAGTCACCACTGCGTGTCCACTTTGCAGGCTGGCACCTCACGACGCGGCGGCTCCCTGGGTGGAGAGCTGGGCTGAAGCCGCCGTCACGCCTCGGCGGCCCCGACCCCCATTTTCTCCTTGGCAGGGCTCCTTCTTCCTCCCGTTGGAAGCAGCTGATCAGGAACAGCTAGAAGATAAAGGTCTGAGTTTCTTCTCTGTGTGCTCCAATCTCAAAAGATGCTGCCCTATCTGGGGCTCCCAGAGACACCATGTGGCACCGACGGGTGGTGGCACTGATCCCTGAAGAGGAACAGTTTTCTGTTGAGGGACTCACTGGGTGGCTCTTTGACTCGAGGCTGAAGCTGAAGATCCGTCCAGCTTCTGCTTCCCTCACGCTCCGTCCGCTGCTGGCTGTGCAGGAACGGCTGCTCCTGGCCTTGCTGCGGACGTTCCCTCCACCGCCCACCTGTGGACCAGCATCGGCGCAGGTGCTGTGCCCCCCCGAGACCCCCGACCCCCCAGGCAGAACAGGCTGCTCCCCTCTCATGTCTTTTTCTGCCCAACTCATCTCAACACCGCGAGGCAGGGCTGGGCCCAGGTTCTCAGGCCCTCTGGGGTCACGAACTGCAGTTGACCGGACAGGGAACCAGTCCAGGGACGTTGTGGTTTTTGGACTATTTCATGAATTGCATTTATTCTGGCTTAGGACGCGTGGCATGCATGCGCTTTTATCTAACCTCTAGAGCAGGTGGCCTGGCAGCGAGCACCATCACTACCCACCTTGCCTCTGTCCGTGAGTCTCACGTCTGTGTCGCTGCTCATCACAGGTGGCCGGGCCTTCCTGGTGCTGGAGGAGCCTCCGGTGACCCTCCTAGGCCCTCACGGTCCCCGTTCCTCCCACCCCCACGGCCCCACCACGGCCCGTGCTGGGCAGAACTGGAGGCAGGTGTTGCTCTTCCTCCTCCTGGCACCTCCCCGAGCCTCTTTCCTCATCCCACCTCTCCCACACGCGCTCAGCTAACCCTTGGGTGTGTTGGTGACTCACACTTAGGGTGGTTTTCCTTCCTGGGGACCTTTGCTTTCTGTGAGCAGACCTGGAACACCAGTAAGCACCACGCACCTGGTTCCCCGGCCGGCTCCTGGTCCTGGTCAAGCGGAGGTGAGCGCTGTGAGACCTCCAGGGTCCGGGAGGAACACGCACATCCCACCCCAGGTGGCTGTGACAAGGCCACAGGTCGGGACGAGGAGGACAGCCACGTCCTCTGCCGGACTCGGCAGCCCTTTGGACGTGAGCGCCCAGGTCTGCGGGCCACAGAGCCGTGGTCTGGGAGGGAGCCACGCTCCACCACATGTGGCAGACCTCAGCACGCCGTGTGGACGGGGCCCGGCACACACCGCAGGTCACTCTCATAAATGCACGTCTGACGAATCCAGTTTGAGAGGCCTGCACACTCAGCACGTCCCACGACGTCTCTACGGTCACGTCTGCAGGCCGTGTCGTAGCTGCGTTGCCGCGTACGCGACACGCAAGGGCGGCAGTGACAGAGGTTCGAGTAGAAGCCGCAGCGTCGGTTGCTGCATTTAATAAGACGGCGGATTTTGTCTGAGTTTTATCTTATTAGGGAGTCACTTGGGAGTCACAGCAAACACACCGTGCTGCTGGTGCAACGAATGACAACAAATTCCTTCAACAGACAAAGCATGAAACCGTAAGACCCTGGAAGGTCTCACCTGTGGGGTGCAGCTTGGCCGAGGGGCGGGGAGGCTGGTCCCGGACCGGGGGTGGGGGTGGAGGGGGCTCCGTGTCTCGGGGCCACAGCAGGAAGCTCCCGGTGCCCCGGCGGCCATGGCCGCCGTCCTCCCTCTCACTTCCTGCTCCGTTATGCGTGTGATGGAAATGTCAGGGAATGAAGAAGAAAACTGGGGGTAGATGCAGCTAAACAGGAGCCAGGATGCACTTCTGCTGGTGGCGATGCCTGGTTGGATGACTTACCCCCGAGAATGTGAGTCGGAGCCAGACTAGTGGAAGGAATTAGCCGGGATGTTGGAAGACTCTTCGTGCCTCCTCCCCGGGGACTCACGTGGAGCTTATTCTGAAAAGCACCCTCTCCTCCCTCCTCTGATGAGATTCAGAGCTTCACTCCCCAGCGTGGATCTCACAGCTCCTCCCGTGGGGCCCCAACGCTGCCGGCTGCCTGTGGTGGCCGTGCGCACTTGTGTCAACCGACACTGTGTCAGGGAGAGGCCAGAGCTTAGCATCCGGCCTGGGTCGTGGGGAGCAGTCCCGGCCGCAGCTGGAGCCGTGTTTGAGCCAGAATAGAAGCAATGGAGAAGAAAGCAGCAGCTTCTCTCCTCGAGGGCAGAGTTAGCCGAGCAGCTCCCATCACTCGCTCAGGAGCACGTGTGTGCGCCGCGAGGGGCTGGTGCGGATCTAGCAGTGAACTCAGCAGACGGCGTCCCAGCTCTCACAGAACCTGTGTTCTGTCAGGCGGGAGGGACAAGCAAGTGAGCAAACAGTGCCTTTGAGGCTGAGGGGTGGGAGGCTGGCCGCTCCAGCTTTGGACCCAGTGCCAGTGCCCTGGGGCCATGACAACGTGGGGGTGAGGGATGGCCATGGGGCGCAAGTTGGGCCTGGCGCCCCACGTTGGGGCTCCTGAGCAAGGCTCTGGGAGAAGAGGCTGAGCCTGCCCTTCCGTGCTGCCTGCAGCTCAGTGCGGCCCACCCTCACCCCACTGCTTGTAGGTCAACTTCATGTCACCGAAGGCACACGGTTGTGGCTGATTTGGGATTAAAAGTGTGTGGTGCTCTCAGCACATCCTGGACTGGGACAGAAAGGTTTTCCTCCCTCCTGTGCTAAGTGAGAGTAAGTATAATTGTTAAACAGTGAAAATATTGCTGCACGAAAGAACTCTGGCTGGATTCCACCAGGGAGGCGCTGGGACCAACAGGCTGGGCACGGAGGGAGCAAGCCCTGGGAACGGTGGGGTCGCAACCCCAGGGCCTCCTCCAAGTGCAGACGCACCTGAGCATGAGCCGGCCTGCAGGGCGGGGCCTCAGGTGTGGGGGCTGGAGCAACCTTCCACCTCGGATTTCCGTGGAATCACCCACATCACCCTCGCGAGCCCTGGCCGCCACGCTACCTACTTCATGCTTCATCTAGTGTTTTCTATTGATGTTATGAATTAGTTATAATAAATTATAAACAAATTAAAAGCTTTCATAATCTGCAGTCTTAAGTGGCTGACTTCCGAGTGCACGTGAGCTCTGTGGCTTGTGCTGCACACGTCACCTCTTTCGATCCTGATGAAAACCTCGTAGGTAAGGATCACGTCGTATCTGATTTCCAGGTGAGGAAATTGAAGTCCAGGGGTGCTGAGACTCGGTGGTGCCGGGCTCCAGAGCCCTCACTCTCACCTCGTCAAGTCTAATTTCGTCTTAACGCGTCTACCTGTGCTTCAGCTCTTCTCTGGTGGCACAGGACACCCTGCGAAGGTTCGCTGCGTAAATAACCTGGGAGGTCCTGAGGGTCTGTGTGAGCTGTGAGGAGACAGGAGGAAAGGCCAAGGGTCAGAGCAGGTGCAGGAAGGCCCTGATGTCAGCAAGGTCCCTGACGGGCACTGGTGGTGTGACCAGGCCCCCGGGGCTGGGTCCTGGCCCCGGCCTTCCTCCCAGCCTGGTTGTCCCTCCGATGTCAGGGAGGGAACAGATGTCAGATGTGTTGAGTCCGTGGCCCCTGGCACTGGCCGGGCAGGGCTGCCGTGGGAGGGGAAGGGTGAGCCGGTGGCAGGTTGTGGCCTCAGTTTCCTCTGAAATTTCCAGTTCAGTTATTTTTCAAATAGGATGTTCGACCTTTCTTTTCAGGCCTGTGACACACTTCCTCTTGGGACGGGGTGAGGGCACAAAGCGGGGGAGTTTCTGTTTGCTTCCGTCAGGGCTGGGTGGAGAGGGAAGGTGTTCAACTTTGCTCAGAACACACACTGTTCCTCATGCCAGCGTTTTGCTTTAAGAAATAAAAGGTGAGAAAAGGGAATTACCTACAACCATTGAGAGAAAAAGGAGCAAATAAATAAAGAACTGAAAGCCCTCAGAGTTCAAGGAAGCCCAGAGACAAGTAGGTTGTTCAGGGGTTGCAAAGGCTCTGGGCATCTGGGTCCTGTGCTGTCAGAGCTGACAAGGGAGGAGGAAACAGCTTATCGCTCCCGTCTCCAAAGACTGCTTAGCAAATGAGGACAGACCCAGGGAGGCCATCTTCATCCATCCCTCACGCCGACTCACGCCAGTCAGGCGTCAGCTGCGTGCAAGTGCTGTGGCAGGTGATGTGCCCTTCTGAGCAGGTCCCCAGCATCTCCCGTCGGTGAGTCTGATTGGAGGGACACCTGTGGACGTGCCCTTCTGAGTAGGTCCCCAGCATCTCCTGTTGCTGAGTCTGATCGGGGGGACACCTGTGGACGTGCCCTTCTGAGCAGGTCCCCAGCATCTCCTGTTGCTGAGTCTGATCGGGGGGACACCTGTGGACGTGCCCTTCTGAGCAGGTCCCCAGCATCTCCTGTTGATGAGTCCAATTGGGGGGACACCTATGGACGTGCCCTTCTGAGCAGGTCCCCAGCATCTC
>RJWJ010005097.1:0-70708 GCA_004363605.1 Indri indri | reverse complement strand
TTATGCATTATTGGGTAAATGGGTTTAACTTCCTGGGTTATGCAGAGTTTGAAGATAAATCTAAGTTTTGCTTTATCAAATTATATAAGACAAGTAGGAGGTTAAAGGAATGTCTTTCTGTTTGAACATTGTTAAATATGTGGGCTTTGAAGAAAAGCTGATCTTCTCAAGAATCTTTAATCCTGGCTGTTTGACTTACTTAGATTTATAGAGAGAGCTAAAGACCTACTTTTATTTGCCGATAAGATTAAGAGGCTATTTTGTTTGTAATTTAAATTCCTTTCTCCGAATATTGTATTGGTGACAGGTGTATTTGACCTGTAGCTGGATTTTTTTCTTTTAAATTTTTCACCATGGGATACAGGTACCATAGCTGGACTTTTATTCTTACATTTTCTTATGTCTGTAAATGATGATCCAGTGGGACTTTGAATTCCTTTTTAATCTTGATGTTTGAAATTATAATAATATCAATTGGGTCAGATTTGATTTGGCCAAATATAAATTATTTCCTTTATATTTTACCCGAGAAGTATGTTGTAGTTTTATCTTCCACTTTACATGCATATTATTATATTTGTTAAACTTTATTCACTAGGCAACTGATATTTGTTGCAAAGTAATATTGCAATGTAGAAATCTTGGGACAAAAATCTGGAGTCTAGGTTTTGCCACCATAAGCTGTGTGACCAGCGGACAGTTATTTTCCTTACTGTTCTTCTGTTGACTCAGTTATAGTGCGAACATGGGGATAGCAAAAATTAGCATGCTGTGTACTTGGTGGTAATTATTTGTATTAATGATGCTTTGGAGTTTTCAAAGTGCTTTCACATATAGTATATTGTTTGATCCTTACAACAATCTTGTTTGTTCATTTCTTCGATTATTTATGAATGATGGCTGTGTTATGCAATCTGCCAGGTGCCTGGAACATAGTAGAAAACAAGAAAGACAAGGTCATGCCCTCATGGAGTTTATATTTTATTGGGAGGATATAAACCAGAAGAGAAAAAGATAATTAGTTATGATGATACCTAATGAGGTAGTGATAGGCAGGGGCGTTGTTTTCATTTTGTTATACAGGTGAGGAAGCACTGTTAACCCTTAACTCTGGTTGGCTGACTCGTTATTCAGGCATTAACATATAACTGAAGGCATGTTAAAAATGTAAGAGCTATTATGCAGGATACCATTAATAGTTTAGTATTTTCAAATCTGTGAGTTATTTCTAATATATTGAACTTTAAAAAAGAGATGTGTGTATAGGAAAAAAAGACTGAAAAGACATGGTGTTGCTGTGATAATAATAATAGCCATTACATATTCACCTCCAAGTGTTTTAGGTGTGTTGGTCTCATTTAATCCTTACAACAACTCTGAGGTAGGGCTTATTAATATTCCCATTTTACAGATAAGGAAACTGAGTCACAGAGACCTTAGCAAGTTAACCAAGATCACCAAGCTAATTAAGTGGCTGGAGTGAGGATTCAAATTCAGGTAGTCAGGCATCAGAGTCTATACCGTTAACTCCTATGCAAAACTGCCAAAATGTTAGCATTCATCTCTGGAGGTGAGATATGGGTGATTTCTGTTTTATTCCGTTTGCATGTCTTTCTCCTCTAAATTTTCTGCAATGAATATGAATTAATATTTAATTCTCAAATTTACTTAAAACAAACAGATTAGCCATGAGTTGATAGATAATATCAACAAATCATGTACAATTAGGAAATGGAAACAGTATTTATTTATTTAATTTAATTTAATTTTATTTTTTTTTGAGACAGAGTCTCACTGTGTTGCCTGGGCTAGAGTGCCGTGGAGTCATCCTAGCTCACAGCAACCTCAAACTCCTGGGCTCAAGCGATCCTCCTGCCTCAGCCTCCCGAGTAGCTGGGATTACAGGCATGCGCCACCATGCCCGGCTAATTTTTTCTATATATTTTTGGTTGTCCGATTAATTTCTTTCTATTTTTAGTAGAGACGGGGTCTCGCTCTTGCTCAGGCTGGTCTCAAACTCCTGAGCTCAAACAATCTGCCCGCCTCGGCCTCCCGGAGTGCTAGGATTACTGGCGTGAGCCACCGCGCCCGGCCACAGTATTTATTTTTTAAATTCTCTGACTTATATACTTAACACCTCAAAGAAATATCTTTTTATATTGTAAAGTTACATTTTTCTCTTCTTAAAAAGCAATAGAAATTTATATATAATTTTTATTTGTCAATTAAAAATAAAAAGGTAATACATGTGTTTTTATAGGAGATAGGAAAATATGAATAAGCAAAAAGGTAGAAAATTTAAAGTATCTGTCTTGTTTTCTGTAATCTGTATTTTTTCATTGATCAATGTATGAGAAACATTTTCCAAGTCATTAAATAGCACTTTCAATGGTTGTGTAATACTTCATTATATTAGTACATTGTACTTTTTGTCAGCTTTATTGTGGTATAATTTACACACAATAAAATCAACTAATTTTAAGTGTACAAGTCAGTGAATTTTGACAATTGTATGCCGTCTTGTGGGCAGAACCACAATCAAGGTGTAGAACATTTCTGTCACCTCAAAAAGTTTCCTCATGCCTCTGTGCAATTAGTCCCTTTGCCCTAACCCCTGCACCCTAGCAGCCATCAGTCTGCTTTTTAATCGCTATCGTTTTGTCTTTTAAAAAGAATTCTGTATAAATGAAACCATACAATATGTAGTCATTTGTGTCTGGCTTCTTTCATGTAACAATGCTTTTGAGATTCATCCATGTTGTTGCAAGAATCAGCAGTTTATTTTTATTGCTGTGTAGTATTCTGTTGTTTGAATATAACACAATTTATTCACTTGCCCAGTTGATGGACATTTGGGTCATTTCCAGTTTTGGGCCGTTATAAATAAAACTGCTCTGAACATTCACATTCAAGTCTTTGTGTAGATGTTATATTTTCATTTCTCTTGAGTAAATTCCTAGGAGAGGAATTGGAGTCATACGGTAACTGTAAGTTTAACATTATAAGAAACTCTCTTCAAAATTGTTTTAGCTATTCTGGGTTATTTGCTTTTCCATATGGGTTACAGAAATTAACAAACTGACTCTAAAATCCGTATGGAGTCTGCTACAAATTTGGTTGGGATTGTATTGGATCTATAGATCATTTTGTGGATAATTGACGTCTTAACAATATTGAGTCTTTGTATCCTTGAGTATGGTATAGCTCTCCATTTAAGCAGGTCTTTGGCTGAGTGCAGTGTCTCATGCCTTTAATCCCAGCACTTTGGGAGGCTAAGGTGGGAGGATCACTTGAGGCCAGGAGTTTGAGACCAGCCTGGGCAACATAGGGAGACATTGTCTCTAAAAAAAAAATTAGCCTAGTGTGGTGGTACAGGTCTGTTGTCTTAAGCTACTCGGGAGGATCACTTAAGCCCAGGAGTTTGAGGTTGCGGTGGACTGTGATAGCACCACTGCACATCAGCTTGGGCAACAGAGCAAGATCCTGTCTCAAAAGAAAAAAAAGTAGGCCGGGCGCAGCGGCTCATGCCTGTAATCCTAGCACTCTGGGAGGCCGAGGTGGGTGGATAGCTCGAGGTCAGGAGTTCAAGACCAGCCTGAGCAAGAGCAAGACCCTGTCTCTACTAAAAATAGAAAGAAATTAATCGGGCAGCTAAAAATATATAGAAAAAATTAGCTGGGCATGGTGGTGCATGCCTGTAGTCCCAGCTACTTGGGAGGCTGAGGCAGAAGGATCGCTTGAGCCCAGGAGTTTGAGGTTGCTGTGAGCTAGGCTGATGCCACTGCACTCTAGCCCGGGCAAAAGAGCGAGACTCTGTCTCAAAAAAAAAAAAAAAAAAAAAAAATTAAATAGGTCTTTACTGTTTCTCAGCAGTGTTTTGTAGTTTTAGGTATACCAGTCTTATGCCTCTTTTGTTAAATTTATCTATGGGTATTTCAGATTTTTGGTGCTATTGTAAATGATATCAATTTTTCAAGAATTTCAACATCCAGTTTTTTGAAAGTTAAGAAATATAATTGACTTTTGTATATTGACTTAATGACCTTGTATCTTGCAATCTTGCTAAAATTATTCTAGTTCCTTTAGATTCTTTAGAATTTTCTGCATAGATAATTATGTTGTCTGTGAATAAAAGAGTTTTACTTTTTCCTTTCCAACCTGTATTCCTTTTATTTTTTTTTTTCTTGCCTTTTTACATGAACTAGGACTTCCAGTACAATATTGAATAGAAGTGGTGAGACTGGATATCCTTCCTTTGTTCCTGATTGTAAGAGAAAACGTTCACTCATTCACTATTAAATATGATATTAGCTGTAGGTAGTTGGCTTTTTAAAAATGATTATTGTCCATAGTTGCCTTACCATTTTAATATCTACATTCTGTGGCAATGACCCCTGTCCTTTCCCAAAGTTGGTGATTTTTGTTTCCTTCCTTTTTTCTTGATTAATATAGCTAGGAGTTTATCAGTTTTATCAGTCTTTTCAAATAACCAGCTTATTGAGGCCTGTATTATTGCCTAGCCATTCTCTTAGCAAATATTCCATTTGCACTTGAAAAGAACGTAGGTTCTGTGGTCGTTGGGTACAGTGTTCTATAAATGTTTAAACGATTTTTTCTCTATTGTTTATCTGTTTTGTGTATCATTGGTTTCTGGTCTTTATTATTTTCTTCTTTCTTACTTTAGGTTTAGTTTGCTTTTCTTTTTCTAGCTTCTTAAGGTAGAACCTTCAATTATTGATTTTAAATTATCCCTTTCTAAAGGAATGGTGTACATTTTTCTCTAAGCATTATTTTAAGTGTAACCCAAGAATTTTAATATGCTTTCTTTATTATTTAGGTGCAAATATTTTTTGTTTCCCTTGTGATTCTTCTTTGACTCACGGATTATTTAGAAGTGTGTAGTTTAGTTTACAAATATCGGGGATTTTCCATTATCTTCGTGTTATTGATTTCTAGTTTAACTTGATCGTGGTCGTAGAGTATTCTCTGTGTGATTTTAATTGCTTTATAGATTCATGAAACTTTTGGGAACCTGAGGTTATTTGATTGTAAAATTAGGGAATTAATTGAGCCTCTGAGTCAATTTTCATTCCTCTTTCAGGTGAGAGATCAAGCCCAGCGCTGCTCACGGGTTCTCCTAGATATTGAGGCTGGTGCTCCTGTTCTCCTTATCCCAGAAAGTTCCAGATCAAATAATCTGATTGTAGCAAATTTGGGGAAGTTGAAAGTCAAGAATAAGTTTCTCTTTGCTGGTTTTCCTGGAACCTTTTCCCTGCAAGATAAGGTGAGCCATCAATATCCATCCTCTTTTTAGTTCAACTAGTATTTGAGCACTAATTAAAAAATTTTCCTGCTGCTGTAAGATGCTCCATAACTGCTGTTATTTTTGTAGGACACATGGCTTGAAGAATATTTTTTGACATCTTATTGACATTTCAGTTAACTTTATAAATTAGGGTAGTACGAATTTTAACTGTTACTAACTGTAGATGGTAACTGGTTTTAGCAAACAAACCAATGCAATCAGTGTTCCATCTTTTTATAATGCTTTCCTTATATAAAAACCTTCTTTCTATAATATCAACTTTTTACACAATGTGACTTTTTTCAGAGGATGGGATTTGGCCCATGGTTTTCCTGAAGCCATTTAAAAATGTCTTAAGAACATTTTATACAGTATATTGCTTTACAGTTTTCAATTACTTTGGCACTTATTTATTTCTTACAACACTGTTTGGAGGTAATTAAGATGAGGATTGTTGTTATTTGCATTTTACGTTTGGGAAAACTAGGACTCCTTGAGAATAAATAATAAAAATGGAAACACCTAGTAAATCACAGATTCTTAAAGCTGAGAGGACCTTGGAGATAGTTTAATTAGCCCCCTTCCACCCAGTTTTGTGTTTGAGGAGACTGAGTGATGTTTCTGGAACTAGAGATGAGGTCTTGTCATTCTTGGCTTTTTTTCCATCATTCCTTGCTGGTTTCCCCAGCAGCATTTCAGTCTATTTGCTTACTCAGTCTGAACCCATTTTAGCATGTCAGTAAAGAACTTACTGCAATTCTCAGCTAGTTATGCCTATATTTAGTCTAATAGCTAATAACAGGGGGAGAGAGAGCCTTTGAGATGAGATTTAAGATGTTAAGACTGACAAAAATAGCAATAAATAGGTGCTGTTTGTTGAATGCTCACACATCAGCCTGTGCTAAGCTCTTTACATACAAAAGGAAACCGTTCACCACACATCTGACACAAGAAGTGTTGGTTTTTTTCCCCCCACTCCAACCATTCTCCAACTCTCTAGATACCAACTGGGTGTCTGCAGTTCAATTATGACACTGCCTGTAGTTAGCACAGACCCCACAGATGAAGGGCTGAATCCCACAAGACTGCCCCCCACTTCAGACACCAGTCACAAGTCCTGTCTCCTGTACTTCTGACCGACTAGCTATAAATTAGGGCTCCTAACAACCCCTTCCTCAGGTTCAGTAATTTGCTATAATGGCTTGTAGAACTCAGGGAAACACACCTACCAGTTTATTATAAAGGACATAATAAAGGATACAGATGAATAGCCAGATGAAGGGGCATGTAGGGTGAGGTCCAGTAGGGTACTGAGTACCGGAGCTTCTGTTCCCATGGAATTGGGGCGTGCCTGTCCCTAGCATGTGGATGTGTTCACCAAGCGGATAGATCTCTGGACCCCATTCTTTAGGGTTTTTAATGGAGAGCTCTTTTTTTTTTTTTTTTTCCCTTTGAGATAGGGTCTCACTCTGTTGCTCACATTGGAGTGCAGTGGCATCATTATAGCTCACTGCTTCCAAGTAGCTGCTGGGACTATAGGTGCACACCACCATGCCTGGCTAATTTTAGTTGTGGTGGGGTCTCATTCTTGCTCAGGCTGGTCTCGAACTCCTGAGCTCAAGTGATCCAAAGTGCTAGGATTACAGGTGCGAGCCACCGCTCTCCACCTTATGCAGGCATGATTGATTAAATCATTGGCCATTGGTGACTGGACTCAATCTCTAGCCTCTCCCCCCTCCCTAGAGGTCTAGGAGTGAAGCTGAAATTCCAACCTTATTATCTTATAGTTAGTTCTTTTGGCAACCTCCATCTTAAAGCTATTTAGGGGCTTTTAGCCACCAGTCATCTCATTAACGTACAAAAAGACAACTGTCACACTGAAGATTCTAAAAAGCTCTTGGTATCAACCAGTAAGACCAAATACAGTCCTCCTCCCTTAACTACAGGGATACTTCTGAGAAATGTGTCTTTAGGCAATTTCATTATTTACCAAACGTCATAGAGTGCACTTACATAAACCTAGATGGCATAGCCTCTGGTCCACCTAGACTCTATGATGTGGCCTGTTGTTCCTAGGCTACAAACCTGTAGCATGTTACTGTACTGAATACTGTAGGCAGTGGTAACACAAATGGCAAGTATTTGTATATGTAAATGTATCTAACCATAGATAAGGCACAGTAAAAATATGGAGTTATAATCTTATGGGACCACTGTACTATATGCCTTCATTGACTGAAATGGCATTATGCAGCACATGAGTGTATTTCTTTTTGATGTCTGTATTTCAAGGCCAGACTAAAATTTTTAGGAAGAGATCAGTTATAGCCGGAATGGGTGCTCAAATTCAATAATAATGTTTTTGTTTCTCTACCCTTCCTAAAAAGCTAACAACTGATTTTCTGTATCAGATATATCTATATATGGGCTTGCGAGCTAACTCTGAAGTTAGCCTTCAGAATAAGGCTAACTTAGAAGTTAGCCCTTAGAATAATTGCTAAAATATTTTAAGAAATTTTCACACAAGGGTTTCTATTTTGTTAAGCCAAATAATAAACAGCATGTAGTTGGTAGCATGTTAATGAAAAATTTTCCTGCATTTGTTTTTGAGGATTTGATTTTAAGTAGCAGTGCATACAAGGATCGTTTTTTCTTCAAGGTATAATGTGTTTTTTGCCTCCTGGCTATTCTGAAAACCTTATGGGATTCACCAGTCAATTCACATTCATATACTTAGAAAATTTTAAAAATGTACAGAGTATCCCTTGTCCTGGGAAACAGGTTGTGGCTGGAAAGTGGCTGCCCCGTCACCTATCACGCAATGCATGTTCCATATGTAGCAGAGCAGCTTCCTGACTTGCTGTCTCTTGAAAATCAGCCCTCCGTCTGAGGGTTCGTAGTAAAAACAAACAAAAGAAATTAAAAACCCTGCAAAACTGACCCTTTGAAATATCTTATTACTTGGGAAAGTCTGCTTATTATTATTATTATTTGGTGAATTACTTCCCTCCTATGTAGAGAAGTCCTTCTTAAGACCCATTAAAAAGAATTTCTTTTTTTTATCCCTGAGTGCTACTTTCTTGGTGATTGTATTTTTAAATCCTAGAAAAACTGTCGTGTTGCATACCTGTGGTTGTTCTGTAGAATTCCATAAGGGCTGCTTGGAGTGTGGTGTTTGTTAAAGTATTCGTAGTCAGGTAAACATATCTGTGAAGTTCACCTTTCCATGTATACAGTTAAACTTAAATCGATCAGCCTCTATATGAAGTGAATAATTACCTTCTTCACCAAGCATCACTTTGCATTTACATTTGCCCTTTAATACATTTGCATGTGTGAGGTTTGTCTAATATGCATTCCAGTGGTTAAAGAACAGGAAATAATCCTGAAATCAAAGCTTCTAGAGGGGTTATTTGCCCTTGAGTTCCATGACTCCTGTGTGTTTGGAATTGTTTTACATAAATCCATGTCTTAATGAGTGCAAGTTTGAGTTTTTTTGCATATGTTTTCCTTTCATTTTTTTCAGCCATAGCTTGTACTTAAACTGTAATTTCTAAGTCAGAGTCTTTCAAAAGCTTTGGGTTAATCTCCTCAAGCCATTGATTTATTTAAACCAACTTCAGAGAGGATGTAGAGATGAATCAAACGAAAGAGCAACAAACACTTTCCAGAATTTAAATGAACTAAGCAAGAGAGAAGGTTTTTAATGTTGAAATACTTCAATAATGGCATTTACCTAGTAATTTGCCTTGCAAAAAAAATAAAAAAAAAAGGCAGAAAGTAAAAACGATTTTCTTTTATTGTTCCTTGTAACTACTACTCAAGGTAACTGCGAAAGGGAGCAATATTTTTGTGTTTTTCCCCAAAGCTGGGAAGAGTAAACCTCTAAGGCAGTGCTGCAGGGAGGACCACTCTTCCCTTCCTCCCTACCTGCATGGCGACATGGCTAGATGGGGACAGTCTGATGCAGGGACCATACAGACATGTAGCTCTGAGGCTTTGGTGAAGAAACCACGGATGTTTAAAAGTCAGTCATTGAATCATTCCAGTGAAATAGATTTTCCTCTGTTAGCAATTAACTGAAGGTACTAAGTACACAAGAAAAGTAATATTTTCAGTGGAATTACAGGATCTGTTTTATTCTGTATTAGCCCTTCTTAATTTTGATGCCCTTGAGCAGAAACATAACAGGAATAGCTAACTTCTTTTGTTTTCCATTTTGGTTTCATTTCCACAGTTGCTTAGAGAGATGGGAGATACAAACCAATGAAAGGAGACGTCTATTGTCGAAAATACAGACACACGGCCACGGCCTAATTCCATTGGAGCCACATTGTTGTTAGATATGTTTTCTTGAAACAATAACTGCTCCCCCTCCACCCCCAGCAAAGCAACAATATATCATATAGCTGAGGGATTTGCTTTGATTGCATTTGACCTAGATTAAAACCACTTTGAAGCAGCTGGCATCTTCAAATTTGCTCTTGAGCCAAAAGATGGTTTCTTCCTATAAAATTGCTATAGTTTTCAACAGGTATTGAATTATATATAACATCTCTGCAGATAATCATATGTGACAGTAAACGTCATGACTCTGTTAGCCTCTTGTTTATGGGATCTGGTAGGCTGAGGAAAGCGCAAATAATAGTCTTTGAAGATCGTAGGGAATGGGCTAGGACTTCAGGATATTAAAGATAGAGTCCCACCACCATGGTCTCCACCCCACCCCAACCCCATTCCTGCATTCTAATTTTATTTTGTTCATTCCCAGGAATCCGTGCCTTCAGCTTCCCCAGTGGGTACTCCCAAACACAGTATGAGGAAAATGATAAGCATGGAGGACTCCAAGGGGACCCATACCCAGGGGCAGCAAGGGTCACAAGCCACATCATCTGTTGGCCAAGTTTCCAGTAGTCCAGGTAAAAGAGGAGAAAAGAGCTGTATGATGAAGATGGCGAAATTCATATTGGGTACAAGCAGATGCTAGCAAAGGGATAGCATTTCTTTAGTGATTTTGATTTTCCTTTAGAAGGCTTAATGAGTCTTCGGTGTA
The DNA here is from genome assembly GCA_004363605.1 of Indri indri. NCBI lineage: Eukaryota > Metazoa > Chordata > Mammalia > Primates > Indriidae > Indri > Indri indri. The sequence continues at coordinate 60,350 of RJWJ010005097.1, read as the reverse complement.
GATTTAGCATCAGGTGACTTACAGAGTATGGGAAAGTTAGCAAGACACAGTGTAAACAGATTTTAGATCATCTATTAGGACTTTTTTCTTGTACGTCAAGATAGTTACCACCAGATGGTGGTAGTATAATTAGAAAGAGTCCCGCATCCTTGCAGGCCACTCTACAGACACTATCCCTGCAAGTCACTGTTTAATTCTAAAAAATAGAAGAGAACCCAGTAACAAATATTAGTGTGAATTAAATAACAACAGAAATACTATAAGCAACAATTTTTAAAAGACATGAAGCTATCCAGTTATTGGTATTCTTCTCCGTAAGAATTAGTCATTCTAAATGCGAGCCTTATTTTGTCTTTTTTGTTTTTGAATGTATTCCTTACGGGTGATGTACTGGATAAATGGGGCACTGCTCTGAGGTGCTAGAGAGGGAGGCAGAATGTGATTAGCTGCAAAGAGAGGTGCCAGACACTGGCTGAGGGAGGCTGCTGAATGTCTTTTGTTAGATAGATACAAGGAACGGGTCAGCTGCCTGCAGTACCTTGTAATACCTTGTGGAGGTGATAGGAAAGTGGATTATGGTTATGTTAATGATTATATGAGATAATGTTAATCATCATGATAGTAGTTATTTTGTGGTGCATTATTTACATTAATTATTTCATCTATATAACACCTCTTTCAGGTTTTATTTATCCCCATTTTACAGATGAAGAGACTAAGGCTTAGAGAGATTAAGTAACTTAATTTGCCAGGGTTACGTATATAGTAAATAGAAGAGTTGGATGACAAATTTTGGCCCCTAATTTTTAACCTGCATGATATTGCCTGTCAGTCTGTATGTATAACGCATATAGAGCATGGAGGGGGAGGCATCTGTGGGCCACTCAACAAATGTTATCTGTTGTTACTGATATTAGGATGACAACAATGATTAGGAATAAGGCCAGTCTTACATGTAGGTGGATGCCTTTATGAAGTGATTTGGGATGTTTTATAGAAAGAAGTTCTTTCTTCTAACAATATTTCTTGTGCTGATTTGCTATTTGTGTCTGCAAGTCCCCTATTAGTGATATATTGCCTTGGATTAAGACAGTGGTTTTCACATTTTTTCCATGTAGTCAGTCCTAGGATTCCATGAGAGTGCCCTAGGGAATCTCTAAAGCCTGCTTCATTCCCATTCCTTACCCACTTCTACCAGGTCAGCTCCACTTTTATCTATTTTATATGTTTATCAATGTAATCAGCCAATGAAGAACTAATTTATTCAGTGCCCACTTAATGCAAGGTGTTATAATATTTTTTTCCCAAGTAGATTAACATGCTGTTAGACATGGCTCCTGCTATGATGGTACTTGCAGACAAATGAGAAAGATATTTAAAAAATCCATAAATATTGATGGATTATAATAAATGTTATCGAGGGAAAGACAAAAGAACAGAGAGGACCCAATTTAGATTGAGGCGGGTGGGCCATGCCACCACTAAAGCTGTTCAGGCAACAGAGAGCTTGGCATTTTGGGGGAAACAAAGGCCAGGAAGCCTGAGGCTCAGTGAGCAAAGGTGGGAATGGCTCAAGATGAGTTTGGAAAAGTGGGCAGTTGGCTTCTGTATAGAGGAAGGGATTGTTCCGTCTATTTATTTTTTAAAGGATCACTCAGGTATTTTGTAGGGAGAATGGTTTTGTGAGGGCCAGAATGGAATTATGTAGGTATAATGGAGGAGAGTTTATTTTGGTAGCCTAGGCAAGAACGAAGGTAATTTGGATTTGGTCAGTGAAAGCGGAAGTGGCTACAGGTATTTATTTGTTTGAAAAAAAATTTTGCTGCTGGGAAAAGTTCGTAAACCTTTGGGCAGCATTGTCTCTAGGGAGGGATTGCATGTGAAGTTAAATGTAGTCATAAGCCCTCACCTGGGATCTCAGGATAGGCATGAGACACTGAAGGACTGTGACACAGTTTGTGTTTGGAGTGGTGGGCAGGTGGCAGGATGTGTCGAGCACACGGACCTCTGTCTGGGGAGGTCTTGGTGCCGTAGTGGAGACTTCTGCACAGCCAGTTTTCTAAGTAATGGACGGCAGGGGGAAGCAGGCAGTTCTAAACATTTTCCAAAGGCAGAATGAACTTACTTAGAATTTTAAATTTTGTTCAGGGCCAGCCCTTTTTGAGTCCCCTTTTCTTCATTATCTCTCTTTTCTTGGGTCCTTGTAGAAGACCATGTTTGCTTGCTGGATTGCATCGTTGTGGATCTCCAGGACATGGACATCTTTGCTGCAGAGAGACATCCACGAGAATGCTCTATGGCCACAGAGGACAGTAGTGGAGATCTGATCTTCCCCTCTTACTTTGTGCGACAAACAGGAGGAAGCCTCTTAACTGAGCCTTGTAGGCTGAAATTGCAGGTGGAAAGGAACTTGGACAAGTGAGTGTTTTACATTTGAATAACTGTCTATTGAAAGTAGAATCTTAACTTGGAAATTAGTGCTATTAAGGTAAGTCTGGAAGAACATAGGCATTCACTTATTTCTTCATCTGTTTAACAGGTGTTTATTGAGCCCCTTACAGTGTGCTAGACATGAGGGTACTATAACAAAAGAGAAAGCATCTGCACTTGCAGGAGCTTTTGTTTTGTTGAGGGATATAGGAAGGAAAGTAGATGATTCTAGCTAGCTTAATGTTTGATTCAGTGTTGTAAAACTGTGTTAATAAGATTACAAGTGCTTTGGGAAGAAAGAGAAAGGGACACACATTTAGCATGGATTTGGGTGGTGGTGGGGATAGTGATTGCAGGCAGAGTATCCTAGAAGAGATGGACATTTGAATTATGTGTTCCAAGTATAATAAGTTTTGAACCTGTTACTGCTGTTTACCCTGGAACTCCATTTAATCAGTGTAAATGTTTAGGTGCAGGTTTGCCCATTTCACTCCATGAAGCAATCCGAAAGTACTCCAGAAAGTACTTTTACCCTTATCGTTGGGCTCCAAACACAGGATGCTTATTTCTGTAGTTCAGAGCGTTGCTTCAGTTGTCATTCAGTTCCATATCTGGCTGGGAGCCTTCTTGAAAATAAACATCCCCAGACCTACCTGGAACCTGGAATCTGACTCTCAGGGCTGATGCTCAGGTATACATTTGATAAAGTTCTTTGAGAGGACTTCCGCTCGCCTGGTCCATGTACATGGACTGGGAACCGCCAGTTACAGAGTATGATGTCTCTCAGTTTGGGGCATTGATTTTGAAAGCAGCAATGTTTTGCATCTCGACTCCAGGGAAAGATGAGGTGTGACTGTATGGTAAAGAAAGAGATTTCCATTTGTAGCATTTTGAAAAGCCGCCTCATTACTTATGATAGAGTATGATTTTAATCCTTCTTTGGCCATTCTCATCACAGTTCTTGGGTTTGGTCAAGTCATTTAATGACACTTTTTTAGTTTCTCTCTGGATTAATGATACAATTTAGCTGTTCTCACTGGGATGTTTGTGTTTCACTCTTACTTGTTATTCAACTGCTCCCTGGCTGGTGTTCAGTTATGGTTGGCATGGGCTATATTTGGTTTTACTGGCTAAGCAGTCTTAAGAGGAGCTTCATTATTTAGAAATCGAACACTTTGTTTTCTTTCGAAGCAGTGCTTTCCAAAAAAAAAGTGCTTTGCTACTCTGCTTATCTAAACTTTCCCCACTCCCATCAGTGTTTATGTGCAGGTAATTATACTCTGTTAGCCCAGATAGAATGTGATACTGAACACAAGGTGTCCTTTCAGCTTCTTACACCCCAGAAGCAGGAAGCCAAAGTGGCACTTCCCAGTTTTCCTTGGTTGATTGCGTCATTATTTTTTAAAAACTCTATTGTATATATGCTTTTCTCTATAGACAAAGTAATTTTTTATATTCCTCTGCCACTTCGAATCCTAACCCTCTGCTTTATATGCTCAGAGCGTAGTGTCTGTAGGATCCGTGATGCCCACTTTACCCACGGGAGGGGTGGGAAAGTTTTTTAGTGTTGAGATGAGGTATACTTGTGTCACCCCCCTCCCCCATCTGCAACTACTTCTGCCCAACCCAGCTGAGATAAGTAACCTATCTAGATTTTATCCTAACGTCCCACCTGGGCTCAACATGAAACTGGTTGCTGTCCTTTAGTTACCACTTTGCTTTGTTGCTTTCCCAACTGTAATGTCTAAGCTATTTCTGAGTGTCATGAGGTTTTCCTTATTAATAGATTAGTTAGTTAGCTCATGTTAGAGTGGAGGATTTTCTTGATGTGTGTTTTGGGGAAAAAGGGATATTTTGTAGTTGAAGCATGACAGTCATACTAATTTGCTGCATTTGGAGCTACATGAAACTTTTGTCACTGGATGTTAGAAGTTAACTGGTTGGTAATATTTAAGTGGGTACATTTTAGCCCTCTATTTGGGTGTGAGCTATGTCAATGTTAAGTTAGGACTTGTTGTAAATGACCTTTTTTCTGTTTCATAGAGAAATAAGTCATGCTGTGCCAGACGTATCTATCCATGGCAATCTCTCCTCAGTGCACTGCTCCCTGGACCTGTATAAATACAAACTCATCCGTGGCTTATTAGAGAACAACCTTGGAGAGCCCATAGAGGAATTTATGCGGCCTTATGATTTACAAGATCCAAGAATTCATGTGAGTGAGATCTTACGTTCTTCTGTAACCCTCACAGTCTCAGCTAATGTCACCCTGTGTATATATATTCCTCAAATTTACCTGGAGAAAGAAGGTGAAACAACAGGCAAATTAGATTTCTTGACATATTAACCCATTTGTAGGTTGGCATCATCAACTGTGGACTGATCAGCATTTTCCTCTTGCAGACCATTCTCAGTGGAGAAGTGTACACTTGCATGTGCTTCCTCATTGATATGGTGAATGTAAGTCTGGAGCTTAAAGATCCAAAAGGAAAAGAAGGTGCTGGGTCTCTAGCCAGGTATCGCTTTAATTTTATTATTTTATTATTAGTCACAATAATCCAAATAATGCACATATTTTGTGTTAGCATAGAGCGGAGGTTGCAGAGTGGTGGTCCACAGGCAGAATGTGGTCTTCAGAGCGCTTTCGGTCTACACAGTGCTTTTGAAAAGTTTCAGTTTGTTTCTCTGTCAGCTAGGACAGGTTAGGTTATGCTCTAGTAACAGACAACCCCGCATACCAGTGACTTAAAAGAGTGAAGGTGTTTTTCTCCCTCATGCTACGTGACCATCGTGGGTCTCAGGCTGCTCTGCTCATTGGAGTCACTCGGGGTGACAGAGCAGCCAGTGTTTTGCTGTGCCAGAGAGAAAAACGAGCTCTGGAATTGGTCTTGGATGGCAATTAAATGCTCTGGCAAACCCTGTGGAGCTGGAATGTGGTCCCACACAGTGCGGCAGAGTCGGGAAGTACTGTCTCACTGTGTCGGGGTAGTTACGGGGAGGGAGATCCAGCCCTATTTGGTTGCAGCACTGATGACTACATCACTGGCCAGCATTTAAAATATTGGGAGATTTCACATAAAAAGTTTGGATTTCAGCTTTGTTTGGGAAAGTAGAAGCTTTGGCAATCCTAGGTCCATGTTCTCACTTGGAAGCTGAGTAGCAACCACTCCCTTCAGATGGGGTGTGTACTTACCTAGCAGTCCACTTGTTTCTATCACTTGCTTGGGCAGTGTAGATGTATGAATTTGTGATTACTGGTGTAGAACTTTAAAGAGTACATTGTATTTTCACACGTAATAACCTTTTCATTTTGATCGCTTATCAACTCTGTAAGGTTGGGCAGATATGCTCTTATTTTCCAGATAGACTTTCTGACCAAGCATAAGGTCATATGCCTGGAAAATTGGTTTGATATTTGAAAACAGGACGTCAAAGCTAGTAATTTCCATGCTGGAGGGCTCTATCTTCTAGTTTGTCTTTCCCTTGAAAATCTGCCATGGTCTGTACCTAATTCAGCTGATAAGAGCTTGGTATAGTGAAACTGGGGTCCCAGATTGATGGTTTTGTTAGCCAGCAGTTTTTTTCTGATGAGTGGCTGTGCCTTTAGTTTTTCTGAATATGCAATAATTCTGAATATATTTTCACAATGGTGCTGAGTAATTATGAATTGCTCATTGCCGCTTTCTCTTATTTATTAAATATTTATTTTTTGAGACAGGGTCTCACTCTGTCATCCAGGCTAGAGTATAGAGGCATCATCATAGCTCACAGCAACCTCAAACTCCTGGGCTCAAGCCATCTTCCTGCCTCAGCCTCCCCAGTAGCTGGGACTACAGGTGTGCACCACCACACTCAGCTAATTTTTCTATTTTTTGTAGAGATGGGGTCTTGCTCTTACTCAGGCTGGTCTTGAACTCTTGGCTTCAAACAATCCTCCTGCCTCGGCCTCCCAGAGTGTTAGGATTATAGGCATGAGCCACAGTGCCTGGCCATTTCTTTTATTTTTTTTAAAAAGGTGATTTCAAAGGCATTTTCTGTTGGTAGATCAGTTGAATTATTTATCTATATGAAAAATGTTATTTGTTCTAGTTGTTCCCAGTATACTATAATAGTCTTACATAAAAGTTCAGACAGATTGGAGAGAGAAACTTCCAGGGAAGCTAGAAGTTGACAGATGAAGGTCTAAAGGGACCCTTGCCATCCCTTGGGGGTTATTACAAATGTCCGGGCTTCTTAGAGGTCTGATGGGAAATGGGAATGATAATGAATCAACAATAGCATAATCATGTGGTATTATTATTTCTTACAAAGTTCCTATGAACTTCTTACAAGGTACAATGACACTAAATCCATTTTGAGGGATCTATTAACAAAATCACTGAAAGAGCTCAGAATGAAAGTTGTTTTCCTTTGTAGGACTTGGATATATTTATGATTTTGCTTTTGTTATCTTAAACTTACATACTTTTGTAAAATGGAAGAATTATGTTTCACATCTTGTCTGTTTTCTTTTCCCCTTTTAGATTTGACTTCAAGAAATGTAAACTGCTCTATGAGAGTTTTTCCAACCAAACCAAGTCCATTAACTTGGTTTCCCATTCCATGATGGCTTTTGACACCCGCTATGCTGGGCAGAAGACCAGCCCTGGCCTGACAAATGTATTCAGCTGTATCTTTCAGCCCTCTAAGAACAGCAGCACTACCCACGGATCCATTCAGATTGAACTACATTTCAGGTAGTAGATCCAGACACTGACTCTGCCTTTGCTATGGAAACATGCCCTTTTGTGGCCAGTATTGGCTTTAGAACATCAAAGGACCAAGGAATCACTAAAAAGAGAAATAGATAATGGCTTAGGGCAGCATACTGTATATTGACATGTTAGTCCCATAATCTTGCAGTTTCATTTATTGGCCAAAAGATGTCTCTGTTGCCTTAAAAAAATAAAAAAGTAGTTCAGCATTGAGTTGAACCAGGCCCTTAAAATCAACTTCCCTGTAAACTGAAGACTGTTTTAATTTGTAAAGCAACTTGAGGAAGGAAGAAAGTATGCTGATTTAAGGAAAACAGAAAAGACTTTTGGTCTCCACAAATAATGGAAGAGAAGGTAGTTTTGGTTTGAATTACCTATTTATTCAAGTCTTGCTGACTTGTTCATATATAGAGTTTTTGCCTTTTTGAATTAGGTTATGTTTTTCTTTCTGATATTTTGGGAGGCAGTGTTGTATGTGTAAAGAGCATATATTTTGGAATCAGATCTGAGCTCAAAACCTTAATCTGCTACTTTTTAGCTGTGTGTCCTAGGACAAGTTGTTTAGCCTCTTTGAGCCTCAACTTCTCTTCTATGAAATAGAAAAAAATAACTATACATAACTCATTAGGTAGAAATGATAATTAAAATAATTCTGGCGTATTGCTTGACATAGATGGTAGCTGTTATTATTACTGATGTGCTTGTGTTCTTTTATGATATACTACTGTGAGATTTTATGACTGAGCCTAGACCTGAAAACTGAAAAATTGGGTCTGATCTAAAGAAATCTTTCAATGAAAATCCAGAAGGAGGCTTTTGGACCCAGGTCAGCTTCATTCTGTTAATGCGTAATGTCCTCATATATGTCGTTAGTATAAACCACTAAGTAAAAAGGCTGGGAAAAACTTTGTAGTTAAGTAAAAAAAAAAAAAATCATCAAGATTATTCTTGTATTTGTATGTTTATGTATGCCTGATATTTCAGTGTGCTATTCAGAATTCCTAAGGGTTTTTATTTTTTTTATTTTTTTAATAGAGAGAGGTCATAGTGTCTCCATATGCCTTTAGGAAGTTTAGCAAAGTGAACATTGAAACTTTTGTATGAACTTTTAAAAAGTTCAGTAGTTGGAATGCTAGTTGCCTCTTAATGGACCTTGCCGTGAGGTAGGTACTGTAGTCAGTTTATCTGTAGTCAGTTTAATCCTTACAAGTCTGCAAAGTGGGCGACTTCTTCCTCATTTTACAGATGCAGAGGTAGACACTTGGAGAAGGGTTAAGTAATTCTCCCCCTCTTCTCCCCCCGACCCCGGCTGGATTTACTGAATAATTAAGTAACTCTTTTTAAGGTCACATAGCTAGTAGGTCAAATAGAGCTCAAACCTGGATCTCTGACTTCAAAGCCCATGTCCCTTCTAAGAGTCTTCAGGCCTACCAGGTTTCTCATTATTGGTCTGATTGCAATGAGATGATAAGATGGTTGTGTTTTGCAGTTCCTTTGTTTGAAGATGTTTATTTGGACAAGAGGCTCGCATATGTTTGGTCCATCTGCAGAAACAATTTCTTTTTGAGTTTGTTTTATTATTATAGATCTGGCTTCCTAAACCATCAGCTAGTTGTCTTATATGTCATATTTTTAATGTACAAGGAGCCTCAAAATATTACTTGATTTATATATTAAAGGTATATATAATTTCTTGGAGTCAAATAATAAAGTCTTACCTTGGCTCTTGCTAACAGAAATACCATTGTTAGTGAGAGGAGTAAAATGTTCTCTTGATTGGAAATTTTGAACGCCTTCCGTGTCTCAAGAAGAATTACTCTTCTGTTGGGATTTTACATGTCAAATATAAATCACTTCACAGTGTTTAAAGGCTTGAAATATTTTCCAGAAAAGGGATTCAACACACTGTGACTTTCCAGTTAGTGCATAGCTCTGACAATCTGTGTTTAAACTGGGGTGGAAAAATTTTACTGAGGGCAACATTTTTTCTCTATTACAAAAGGGTAGAGTGTTTCTGTGAAAAATGCTGTCTCTGTAAGAAGGAGACATGCATCATGATGCCCTTTACTAGAGGCAGCGAGTCAGGTTTAGGAGAAATGAGAGACTAGAGAAAACAGCCTTAGAAATATCTTCAGATCCGCTCTTCCCGAATAAAAGCACCATTTAGGGCGGAGGACCAGGTACATGTAGTAGCTAGAGCCCCAGAGTCTCTCTTTTGGGCTTCAGAACCCAGTTCAACCCAGAAAACCCTATGTAAGTGTGTCCCTAGCCCATGTTTCTTTTGTCCTACCCGTCTGGGTAGGACAGGGGTAATATCCTACCCATTAATAGGCCTGGCCTACTAATATACTAGTAGGCCTGGATAAAGCCCCTGACTACACCGTGGTTTGAGGCCAGGCCTGAGGGTCTTCCTTGGGTTTTCACTTCAAATACAGAATTTGAACTAATGGGGGCTATAAAACAAGTGCTCCCCTCCTCCCTCAACTCCACCTCTAGGTTGCTTAGGGGATATACCCACAGTAGATGTCATCTTGCTTGTTCTCTTCTCAGGCTAAAAGATCAATTTCAGCTAAAGAAACTAGTACTAGTACGTAAACTTTGTGTTTGTAAAGAAGTGATCCTAGACATCAGATAAAGAGTGCCTCACTGATCTTCTTACAATAGCCTATCAGGGAGGAAAATGGCATTTATCAAATGCCTATTGTGTGCCTGGTGCTTTATTTCTTACGATATTAATATTTCTCATTTTATAAGTGAGGAAACAGGCTGAGAGAAGGTAGCTGACTTACCCAAAACAACATAACTTGTAAGTGACAGTATATAAGTCTGAGTCTTTGACTTCATAGCCTGTGTTCTTTCCATACCAGAGTTTCTCAGCCTTAGCACTTATTGACATTTTGAAGGTCAGATAATTCCTTGCTGTCTTGTGCATTGTGGGATGGTTAGCAACATCTCTGGCCTTTACTTGCTGGATGCCAGTAACAACCCTCCCACCCCCACCCATCCTCCCGTTGCTATTGCAATCAAAATGTCAATCAAAAATGTCTCCAGACACTGCCAAATGTTTTCTGGGGAACAAAATCATCCCAATTGAGAACCACTGGGCTTCACTATTCTGCTTTCTTATAGCATATTCCTTCTTGTTTAAAAATATGACTTAGTTATTCAGTGAATGTGTTATTAAACCAGTGTTCAGAGTTTATTGATTCTTCAACCTGGCAGTTCAAAAATATTGGAATACCACGTGCCAAAACCGAGTAATACGTTTGCAGGTTATTGAAATACCAAGTTTGTTTTTCCTATTTTATTTTTTCTGTCTTCTTTCTTGTAGATCTACCAAGGATTCCTCCTGTTTTACAGTAGTTCTCAACAATCTCCGTGTGTTTCTCATATTTGACTGGCTACTCTTAGTCCACGATTTTCTCCACACTCCAAGCGACATTAAGAAACAAAATAAAGCTACTCCTTCTCGCCATCGTAACTCTAGCAGCGAATCTGCTAGTGTTCCCAAAACTGTGAAGAGTGGAGTAGTTACCAAGCGGTCTTCCCTTCCTGTGTCCAATGAAAGGCACCTGGAGGTCAAGGTCAATGTAACAGGTGATTCTACCTAGATGTGATTCACTGGTGCTTAGTTTGGATGTTAGGCTCAATGTCTGTCTTACAGGATGATTTCTCTGTTGCTTCATTTTTTGACATGAGCACTTACACATTTGCATCTTTTTCAGACCAACAAGTGTCAAAGTTCTTGACCTCCATTTTCAGGTGTGAGCTGCCTGGCCCACTGAAGGCCGTGGGGTCTCTTGTCCCTCTCCTCTGCCTGCCCAGTGCATGTGCCTGGCCTGAGGGCCCACCTGGGCAGTGGTCTTTTTTCCCCAATGTGAAATCTGGCTTCAATTTTCTGTTTGATCTTTAGGGCCCCAACAGATGTGCTTTACTGAGTTTAGACAAATCTGGTATATGAAAAATCTCAATTTTGAAGATAAATAAGTGAGAATATTGTTATTTTTTTTACAAAAAAGAATATTTTCTCATACAAATGGATTTACTGTTGTTTTTGTTGACTAGTAAACTCTTCTAGTGCATCTGTGTATATTTGTGTGTTCATTTCTATGGTCGTGATACCCCTACCTACTTTTCAGTGGTTTTGATGAAGCTGGCTAACACAATGCATTTTAAATGGGTTCAGTTACAAAAGCTCCATCTGTACCTGGTTTTCGATGAAAACACAGCATAAAACAGAGTGAATTTGCCATGCACAAATGAGTAGAAAACTGTCTGCACCTACTGATTTAAAAAATCTCAATATTAACTTGGTCTACTTTCTTTGTAAACAACTTTGTAAACAGCTACATAGATGCCAGATAGTGCCTTATGATGCCTGACCAACATTAGTACCTGAATTTACTTCCTGCGATTTTCAATCAGAGCATCACTTGGAGAAAGGATGATTTTCTGAGTTTCTGAATCTGTTAGGCCTCCCTGGAGAACTGGGATGCAGTTTCTCTCTCTAGTTTGAAAATACATGCTAAAGAGAGAAACCGCATCCCAGTCTTCTCTGCCGTTGCAGTGCTCTGTCGGTTGAGCTGTACTTGGCCAGACAGAAAATTTATTCAGAATGACAGTGAAGCAGAATGTCGACAGACATCTTGGAGAACAAATCTTACTGGTTAACATTCTTGCTGGGTGGAAATGGGCTGCTTTGTTTGCAACAACCCGGTGTTTTCCAGCTTCCTAGCTTTGGCTTGATCGACGCTGTCCTTTTCAGGCACCGAGTTTGTGGTCGTTGAAGACGTGTCCTGCTTCGATACCAATGCCATTATTCTAAAAGGCACCACAGTGCTTACCTATAAGCCCCGATTTGTCGACCGCCCCTTTTCAGGAAGTTTGTTCGGCATCGAGGTAAGAAGTCTACATACATGTCGATGACAGCACTACGTGTTTGGCTCAAGAGAAAAACATCTGGAAGAGAATTTTACCTCCTAAACTTTCATTAGTGGAAATAATTCATGGAATTGGAGGACCCTTGCTCTCTTTTCCTCTTCGTTTTCTTCTTAAATCTACTAGGTTATTCTAATGTGTGAATTCAGTCCTCTAAATACGCAGAGGGAATTTACCCTCCCTTCCTCAAGAAGTACAAGGAGACTCTTCTAGTCCACATTACCCATCAGGCACTTTGTTGTGTCCTCTAGTTCTACAGGTCTAGTTCTTGGCAAATTTGTGAAGGTGAGGCCAGGGCCCTCACTTCCCCTGCATGAGCACAGCTCTGCGAAGAACTAGGGCTTTGGAGTAATGGAAACTCGTTTATAAAAGGTGTTAAGGATTTTTTGTATTATCCTTTCAGGAATATCTGTTCTTTAAAAGGGCAGCTCTAGACAGTTATGCCTAACCTAAAGGAGTGCATCTCTAATAATGGTGCTTTGGGTTCTGATGTAATCTCATGAAGGAGATAATTTGCCCTGGAGTGGCCTTTTTAGCTTAAAAGTTTCATGATGTTTGTAATTCACTGATCTTAGCTAATATTCCTCTTGTTATATTGTTAGAATATTTGGTCAGCATTCCTCTCGCTTTACAATTGAAGTTTTCATTCCCTTTTCTTTCCAGTGGTATTGTTAGGAGGTTGAATGAATAAAACTTATTTTCACTGTCAGCTGTAGATGGTACTTTTGGGGGGGGCTCAAATATAGCTGAATAAAACCTGTAGGGATTTCACTTCTTGACCACTTATTTCTCTCATGTAAAGAAACCTCAGTTTGAGAGGAAGGGTTTGCATGCTGGTGTGATGTGAGTTGATTATGAAATGGCAATTCATCTACTTTCCAAGCCACCACAATACCAGCTTTGAATGGAAAAATCTTGGTGATTGATTAATGAACTGTCAGGTACAGTTGGGTTTTGTATAGCAGAATCCCCTGAAGGAAAAAGGAAAATGAAACTTTTCTGCTCCAAAGTCTTAGAAAAACTACATGGCAAAATATTTGAGATTGCTATAAACTCTTTTCATTCTTATTCTTTAGGCAGCAGAATTGGATCTGAATTTTAAGGCCTACTTGATACATCATTGGGGGGAATTTGCAAAGTATGAGTTAATTTTGAATATGGCAAAGGACCTTGGTATCACATGTTTTTCAATAGCACCAAAGGGTGGGGGGACAAAGGGGATCAAATTGAATGCTCTGTTCTTTCCTCTGTACTCTTCTTGAGCAAACGAAATAACCTAAAACGAGAGCCCTCTCTCCCTCGCTCACTTCTTCCTTCTCTTTCCCCACAAATGTATTTATTTTTTAGTGTTTTATTATAGAACATTTCAAACATATGCAAAGTAAACAGAAAAATGTAATGAACTCCATATTCACTGAGCTTCAGTAATTAATGTATTTATTTCTAATTATAAAATTATGAAAGGAGGGAAAATAACCTATCTTGCCACGTGTCATTTCTATTGACATTTTGGTGTGTTTTTTTTTTCATGGTGAAAATGAAATATATTTTGCATTATTTTCTTAGGCTAGTTCCTATAGAGAAGTAGGATTATTGGCTCAAAGGATGTGAGATTTTTAAGCCTTTTGGGAGGTATTGCTGAACTGTCTTTTCCTATGGGTGAACCACTGTACCTGCTCTTGGCCGTGGGTGAGAGTAATCAGCCTTATTCTTCAGCGTTTGTATGGGTCTTGTGATAATACAGGGCTGATTCTTCTGAGATAGTTTCTTTTTGTGCTGATGGTTAGACCCTTCTTAAATGAAACATTAATTCTTGCCCTATTGCATCTCATTCTTTAGGTATTTTCATGTCGACTAGGGAATGAGCACGATACAGCTCTTTCAATTGTTGACCCCGTACAAATCCAAGTGGAGTTGGTTGGAAATTCTTCATATCAGAATAGTTCAGGATTGATGGATGCATTCAATAGTGAAGATTTTCCACCTGTCTTAGAGGTAATGATGCAAAATCTATAGAATACATTGATATACTCAAACGCTTTCCTACCTAGGCAGTCTTATTTACTCTGAGCCAACAACATTTTAGTTACTTCAGAAATACAAAATAAATATGGTATTGTTTCTGTCCTAGAAGATCCTGCAGTCTTAGGGAGGATAAAAGGTCTTTTCCTTGGCCTATTATCTTGAAGTTCTATAGAATTTAACCAAAACTCAGAACTCCTTATAGATAGGAATATTTGTTGTGAGTGGGACTCAAGGTAAGATGAGTCTGGGGGAAGGGCAGGATGCAGTTAGGCAGAGAGGGGGAGGGACAGGTAGGTCTGACAAAGAGGTACGTAGAGAAGTAAGGAGGATTCAGGGTGACGCAAGGGAAGAAAGGCTTGAGAATTGGGTGCTTGATTTCTTTGGTAGAAGGGGAAAAATTAATCCGTTTGAACCATAGGAGATTGAAAGAGAGAGAGAGAGAGAGAGAGAGAGAGAGAGAGAAGACATTCTGACTTTTGATCTTAGTGGTACCTCACAGAAAAAAAAGTTAATAAATAAAGTACCATCAGACAGTCATCTGGATTCCCCGTTTCTGCAGTGCTCTGGTCTTGGTGTCTTCGCTGCCTTTCTTCACCACCAGTAGCTACATTGCTGACCTCTGAGGAAGACTGGATTTCAGGAAATATTAGTGTCAAACTTGACTCGTTTAAAGTTAAGGAAGAGTTAAATTTTGTTGGTCAGTTTGTTTTAGAGATTAGTAAAATTAAATATAATAGATCCATGCAAAATGGATTAACAAAATATTGCTAATAGGTGGTGCTTTCTCCCTCAGAGCCATTCTTTGATCCTCTGCTTTGATGATTAATATACTTGTATGAAAGTCATCCTGCTGAAATACTCATCGCTCTAGTAATTATTCTAGCTTAGTATTTTCTATTTGGTGCAGTTTTGTGGCCATTTACTCTCTCATAGCTGAGACATCTTACCTTATGCTTATTAGTGCTTAATTTCAAGATCTTTGCAATCTTTTAAATGAGAAATTTGCTGTAGTATCTGTTGAAATATTAGAACATGAAATAGGAATTATATCTGTAAGAGCTGTGGATGCAAAATCAAATGCAACTTTAAACAATTGCTTTTACATTTTGTTAGATTCAGTTACAAGCCTTGGATATCAGACTCTCCTATAATGACGTTCAGCTGTTTCTTGCTATCGCAAAATCCATCCCAGAACAAGCTAATGCTGCAGTGCCGGACTCGGTGGCCTTGGAGGCCGACGCTGTTAGCAGTTACCTTCCAGGTGCGTCTCGAGTTGGAGAGGAAATGAGAGAAGGGACAAGACACACCTTAGATCCTGTCTTGGGTAGGTGTTTGACTATAAAACTCACTCAGTCTACCTAATAACCCTCTTTCTTTTTAACTCTTAAAATTTTCTTTTGCACAATAAAATCGTTCGAAGTCTAATTGTGTGTCATTAAGTATAAGTGTTAGTCATAGTTTGACTCTCATTTTTTTAAGTTTGAAAACAAACAGAACACCCCAAACCAACTGCTCTAGCTTATACAATTTTTCCCCTTACGTTTTCTTCCAGAGTTATATGGGTAATGCTAAAGTTGAGTTTTAAACTTTGAGAATTCTCTTCCAAAGTTATGTGATAACACTGTTTTAATTTTAAGCTTTTTAAAAACACAGTCAATATAAGGAAAAGAGGCCAGCCTTGTTGGCTCACACCTGTAATCCTAGCACTTTGGGAGGCTGAGATGGGGTGATTGCTTGAGGCCAGGAGTTCAAGACCAGACTGAGTAGCATAGCTAGACTTTGTCTCTAACAAAAATAATAATAAAAAATAGCCAAGTGTGGTGGCATGTGTCTGTAGTTACAGCTACTCAGGAGGCTGAGGCAGGAGGATCACTTGAGCCCAGGAGTTTGGGGCTGTAGTGAGCTATGATGACACCACTGCCCTCTAGCCTGAGTGACAGTGAGACCCTGTCTGTCTGTCTCTCTGTCTCCAAAGTTTTCAGAGTACACTTGATAGAAATCTCTAATAAGGAGCCTATTTTTGTTTAGAGAAATAAAATGTTTTACTCACCAGTTTCTGAAGTTTTTTCTTTTTTTCTTAAATTAGTTTATGGATTAATTTACATAAAATTATTTATAAAAATTATATACCATTTTTTTCCTAGAGTTACAGCTGGCTAGACTGCAGGAGCTGGGATTCAGCATGGACGATTGTCGCAAAGCTCTTTTGGTGTGTCAAGGTAATTTGAGTGATGTTCCACTGTCTGTTGCTTACCTTGATAATAAGCTTCCTTCCCATTTCCTCCCGGCTGCACGAGGTAACTTAGAGAGCTTAGTGTATTTAGAAGACCCTTTATGCGTCTTCTGTAGACTGAATGTAATCTTGGGTCAGTAATCATAATGAGCGGCGGTATTTTACCGTGGATACAAATGCGCGCTCTGCAGCTGGCTGATTGTGTTCACATCCCTTCCCTTCTGCTCATTAGCTACTTATTAGTGACTTAGGGCAAGTTGCTTAGCCTCTCTGTACTAGTGTTTCCTTATCTATAAAATCAGCATAAGGGGCCCTCCCTCAGATATTTGATATAAATAAGTTACTATATGCTAAACCTTTAAGAAAGTGCCTGGCACACAGAACTTTCTAAACGTTAGCCACTGTTGCTAGTGGTAGTGCTAATGGTGGTGATGCTGGTAATCAGGACCGTTTATCTTGTGTGCCTGTCTCCATGTTCTCTTGTTGAGTCCTCGTAGCCCTTGAAGGTAGACATTATTATTCTCACTTCAGGGGAGGAAACTGGCTCAGATAGGTTAAGTAGATTCATAAAATAAACTTGTCTGAGGTCACCTCTTAGTCTCCTAAAGCCAGGGCTGCCTGACTCCAAAGCCTATGTTCTTTCCAATTGCGTCTCACTTTCCACCCCCCTCTTTGTTCTCCTTTCTCTTAAAAAAGAGAAGTACAGCACAGCTGTATTTCCTTCCAGTCTTTGTGCTTGCATGCACACTCTCTTTCTACTTCTCTGTGTATTATGGTCCATATATCTATACACATGTAATATTTTATTAATATGTATTGGTAGATTGTGTTGAAAATATAATTTTATGGTCTTTTAAATAATATTTAATTGAATTATTTGTTGAATTATAATTTTACAATCTTAGTATATTAGCAGCATCTTCCCATCTCATTAAAAACATTGTATCCAGGTTACATTCCAGCCAATTATGTGTGAAAATGCTTGTCTCACAGCGTAATTGTTTGCATTAACTATTACCTTTTTCATTTTGAAAAAAATGAAGGTGAATAACGCTAGTTATCAAGGGTTCCTTAGTTTTATTTTACCCTAGTTATCATTGCTTTTGGTTTATTAATTTTATATCCCTTAATGTTTACTTTTTCTATGTTTTTGCTTTCTTTAACAATTTAAACACATTTTAAAAAATGTCTTAGGAGCCTTTTGGATTTCTTTGTTAATTTTTATTTCTTCATTAACTAAAGCTTAGTTCCATCTGTAATAAAGCTAATACTAGCAACTAATGTTTATAGAGCCTTTATTATATGCCAGACTCCTGCTTTGAGAACTTTACATGTACTCATCATTTCCTCCTCCTGTCAGTCCTTTTAAGTGGATGCTGTAGGGCAGCAGTCCCCAACCTTTTTGGCACCAGGAACCAGTTTCATGGAAGACAGTTTTTCCATGGACTGAGGGCGTGGGAATGGGGTGTCGGTTGCGGGGAGGTGGTGTGGAGCTCAGGTGGTAACACGTGGCCCATTTCCTAACAGGCCACAGACCAGTACTGGGCCATTGCCCAGGGGTTGGAGACCACAGCTGTAGGGCACAAAGAGATCAAGTAACTTGCCCAAGATCTAACAGCTAGTAAGTGTAGAACCAGGATCTGAAGCTGGACCATCTTGCTCCAGAGCCTGTGCACTTGACCACTTACACTGTTCCATGTATTGGCCTCTGGTGATTTATAAGTATGGGGTTACATTGCTTTGCTTTGCTTTTTTTGGGGGGGGGGTGTTAGTAATCTGGTTATATTCAAGCAGCTGTTATTTAACAGTTGCATATTACACACATGCAATTCTGTATTGCCCTCTGTTCTCGAGGAATTTGGGATTGGTTGAGAAGACACATTATACACAAAGTAAGACATTTGAGGATAATTACAAAGTAGCACATCAATATGCACAGGACTACATAATGAAGATTAAGTACCTAAGTACCAAGGGGGCACCTAGAATTTGGATCCTCTCCTGTTCTCCACTCTCCTTCAACAGGTGTCATAGAAGAGGAGAATGACTTCTTAGGGGCATTTTGAGCCAAGTCATGAAGGGTGTGGTAAACTTGAGTAGAGGGTATGCAACAAAGAGGGCCTCATTCTATTTGCCTAGAAGGAGAATTGCTATTATGCTGGGGCTGTTTTTCTCCTTTTTTTTAAAGTCTAAGAATAGTTCTGGGATCAAGGCTTTCTGGGGCTGCCCGGCAGATCTCTATAAGACTTTGTTTCTCTGTGAGTTGCCAGGGTAGCTGTGGAAACTGGTGGAATTGATCACTTTTTAATTTCTTTGAAGGCCAATTGAAAAAGGCAGCAAGTTGGTTGTTTAAGAATGCGGAGCCTCTGAAGTCTCTTTCCCTGGCCTCTAATAGCCGAGATAGCCCGGGGGCTGTGCCAGCTCCATTCATCTCTGGAGTGGAGATCAAAGCTGAGAGCGTGTGCATCTGCTTTATCGACGACTGCATGGACTGTGATGTTCCTCTCGCTGAGCTCACCTTTTCCCGTGAGTATTGTCCTGATTTTCAGATTCATCTGGAATATTTTCGGTGATTGCTGAATTATTTGGAGCCTGTCTTTTTTTTTAGTGTTATTCATGCTGTCCTCTACTTAGTTGTATGGGTGAAATTTAGATAATGGTTTCACATATGTTTTTCATTATGTGTATTTTAAAGAAATTTGTATTTATTTGCCATATGTGGCCTTCAGCCTGTAGTTTGGAACTAATAGAAATTGTCATTGATAAAATTTCCAGTGTATTAACAGCTCTAGCTAAATAATTCCCCATCTCTCTATTTTGGTATCTTTTTATGTATCTAAAGATTGTAGTGAATATTGTTACTAAAAGCATTTAAAAGATAAGCTCAGAAAATAATGGTTCTACTGTATTTATCTCTTGAAAATAAAAAACAAAACCCAGAATCTTATTGGAAAGCTCACCTCTGAGTCTCCTCCATAGGGCCATGTGAAGGGTAATATACTATTCATTTGTGAGCTGTGCTTTAGTAGAATGAAGACCAGGGTAGGAGGACTTTATCCTTATGTGCATTATTGCAAGCAGTGTTAAAGTGAGGAGAGTAAATGAAAATCCCATTGCTGTGTTTACTTTTAATTTTCCATTGTTTCAATCTTGCCAACTTCTTCTCCCTTCAAGTAAAGTTTGGTTCTGGGGCTTTAATTTGACCTTCTGTACATTGGAGAGGAGGTTTTCCTTTTCCCTGTGCTTCTAGGCACCGCCAGGGCCACTTGATTAAAAGCAACGACTGGAATTTCGACTGTTTCCATGAGTATCTTTTCTGCAGAGAATCACTAGATGATTTCTTATTTTTCTATGGTAATGTTAAAATTTTGAGCTAATATTTATCAGGACTTGTCTGCTCTTTATCAATGTTGCCGCCTTTTCATATATTCAGGTAGAAATTTCTTTTTAATATTCCCATAGGCTTCCCATACATCTGGGTGCCAGGGCTGGAACTGAGTCACAACATTTAAGGGGGTTCCAGAAAACTCTGTTATCAAGATAAATAGTATTTTAATGTAATTTTTTTGAAAACTAAAATTGATACAAAAAATACATGATAACTGAAATATCAAAGTTTTGTGTGTCCTATGAGACCATCAGTGTTAGCTATCAGTAACGTTCTCAATGTGATTTGTCTGTGAAAGACAAATCCTGTCCTGTCCCGCCACTGCAGTAAGATTTTGCCTTCATTGCAGGTCTGAATTTTCTTCAGCATGTAAGAACTAGCCCTGAAGGCTACGCCCACTTCACCCTGTCTGGAGATTATTATAACCGTGCTCTGTCAGGTCAGTATAAAGCATATGTTATGATGGGATTTAAAAAATACATTTAAATGTTTGCGTGGACCTATTGCCACATAAATTTTGCATGAGGGAAAGTTTTACATGAGGGAAGTAGGTGGGAGGGCAGGACGGGAAAGATTAAAAGCAAGTGACCACATAAGCACAGAAGATGAAAATTCTCTATTTTTCTAAAAAACATATCTGATATGTTGCAACTGAATTATTAAAAAGATGTTTTATAGGTAAGTCTTTGTGATCCTGCATTTTGGCTCATTCTAGAACTTGCCGTCGCTCAATAGTGAAGGATTATTTGTTTGGCCCTGTGAGTAGCTAAATTTCAAGGGTGATTTACGCCCTTAACCATTTTAAACCTCAAATCTCTCTCCCCACTGGGCTCGTTTGTTTCATTAGCTGTGTACTGAGTCAGTGGCAATGTATATTCTGCCCTGCCTATTCCCTAAAGCAAAACGTAGTTGATCAGAGCAAGCTGGTTTTTGGGACACATAAAACCTGGATAATACTGCAAGCATTTTGGTTTCTTTCCACCCATTAGTAAACCAAGGTAAGGCTCTATACAGGTTGAAATTCAGAAGCCATCATATTAATATACTGGGGCCAAATGGTTTGAGCTGTGAACTTCTTTGCCTTAAGGGAGTTTAGAGAAGTTCTCATTGGAATTCCTAGTGGGTGTGGATGGAGGAAGCAAAGCAGTGCTGTGCAATCCAAGGCTTAGCCTGTGAGTGATTGTTTTCTTTGATTTCAATGAGAAATTAAGCCTCAGTTTGTTGTGTTGCTGTTGATTGTTCTAGAGTATATATTGCATTTAATTTTATGTTAATGTTTTCCCTGTGTTCTAGATTCACTTAAAGGTAACAGTCTTATTTCCTCATTGTTCAAAATATTTCACTTTAGAATAATGGCCCAGGTCTTTCTGATTGAGACAAACTCTTACAGGGCACATGGTAGCTATTTTTCTGAGAATCATTTATTTTCCCCGACCAAATATTGCTTACTTTTAAAGTTGTGTGAACACATTCAGGTCACTAAGTGCCAAATGGTGTAAGGAGACTTATGTACCTACTCTCTGTTAAATGATGGATTGGATTTGCTCTATGGCTGATTGTGTGAGTATATGTAAAAATCTGTTAAAAATTAGCTTGCCTTGAAAAGTTGAGACTTTTAAATCACAGTGAGATACCATTTTTCACACCCAACAGATTGGCAGAAATTAAACATGACACTACTAAGTATTGGTGAAGATTGAGCCATAGTCCCTGCTGTCAGAATTGTAAATTGGTACAACTACCTTGGAAAACAATTTGGTATGACCTAATACAGTGGAGTATAAGCATATTCAACAACCAGCATTACATTGCTGCTAGGTCTGGACCCTAGAGGACACCTTGCCTGTGTGTACTAGGAAACTTGCACAAGATTGCTTGTAGTAGTATTCTTCCCAATAGCAACAAAACTGGAATCAAGTGAATGTCTTTCAGAAGTAGAATGGGTAAATAAATTGCATACTCATCAGTGGGTTACTGTTCAGCAGAGGAAAAAATGTGCCACAGCAACCTGCATCAGTATAATGTAACAGTGTGCTCAAAAATATGCTCAAAGATGTGTTGTTGAGCAAAAATAGAAATTTAAAAAAGAATACGTACAGAGTTTCCATTTGTGTGAAGATCACAAACAGGATAGACGAGTCAGTATGTTTTAAGAAATGTATACATGCATGGCAAAATTATAAAGAAGAGCAAGGAAATGATTAACTACAAAAATTCAAGCTAATGGTTACCTGGAGTTGGGCGGGAGCAGGTTGGCAGGAAGGTGGGAAATGAGATGGCGGAATGTCACTCAGGGGCTTCAAAAGAACTTGTAATTTTCTATCTTAAGTTGAATAGTGGGCACGTGAGTGTTTGTGGTATTATTAGTCTTTATACATTTATGTTGTTTATATACTTTTTGTACATATGAAAAAGTTAATGAGCCCCCAAATGTACCTATTTATTCAACCAATGGATTGGTTTGTGTAACCAGGAGAATCAAATTTAATAATTATTTTAGCTGCTGTATTATTTTTCTGACCTGAGTCTGAGACTCCTTTTCCATCTTCAGGCTCAAGAACAGGTCCTGCCTGCTCTTTGATGGAAGAGGGCATGTGTACTCTGTGCCCTCCTTCCTGCCACCTCTGGAAGACTATGGTGGGGGTGCGTATGCTTTTCCACCATATCCTCTGGACAACACAGACACCTGTATGGTGAAATGTAGCTGAAGGGGATGCTTTTGTTGTGAAATTGAATTGGAAATACAATGCCATTAAGCGCCACTTGGTCCTTGCTGAGCATTTGTGAACAGTGTTCCCCTGTAAACTCTTGATATCTGCTGAACAGATGTCTTATTTCCTGTGTTCTTTTAGGCTGGGAGCCGTTTATTGAGCCGTGGCCGTGCTCTGTATCCTGGCAACAGCAGGCAGCTAGTCGCCTCCATCCTCCTCGACTGAAGCTGGAAGTCAAGGCCAAGCCCCGACTGGATATCAATATCACTTCCGTACTAATTGGTGAGGGGAAAGTAGTCTTTCATAGATTGGTACCTTTCTGTGCATAAGTTCTGAGTCTAGAAGACTATTCATCCTAGTTTAGCAAATACGTGGGCCTGTGCCAGGCATCACTTGTTCATTAGGGCCGCTTTCCTCGTAAATCCTGACATGGCCTCATGATTCTTCTCAACCCATTTCTCCAGAGTTGGCATCCCATATGAATGGATCTGTGATCAAGCAAGAGCTTGGAATACTTGGGAAACATAAATGGCCATGATGAACTCTCTTCTCATAATGCTTAGTCACTGGGGTTTATTAAATGTCCTGGAAGTGAGTTTAGATTCACTTCTCTTAGGCTATTCACCGAATAATTCTTTTTTTTTTTTCTTTTTTTTTGAGACAGAGTCTCACTCTTTTGCCCGGGCTAGAGTGAGTGCCGTGGCATCAGCCTAGCTCACAGCAACCTCAAACTCCTGGGCACAAGTGATCCTTCTGCCTCAGCCTCCCGAGTAGCTGGGACTACAGGCATGCGCCACCATGCCCGGCTAATTTTTTCTATATATTTTTAGTTGGCTGATTAATTTCTTTCTAATTTTTAGTAGAGGCGGGGTCTCGCTCTTGCTCAGGCTGGTTTCGAACTCCTGAGCTCAAACAATCCACCCGCCTCGGCCTCCCAGAGTGCTAGGATTATAGGCGTGAGCCACCGCGCCCGGCCCCAAATAATTCTTAAAAGGTATGATTTTGAACCCTGTCTTTATAGCAGAGTTAGTTGCTTGTATGGTTTTCCATCAAATAGCACATTGATCTAACTCTGAAAATGACTTGCTTAAAGGGTTGCCAAGCTAATGGAGTGTGTTCTGAAAGTTTCTTTGGCAATTCTGAAATGTACATCCCTGGATTTGATGTAGCAAAAGAGAACCACTTAATTCTTGTATTTCAGTCATTTGAAAGTAGTAATATTATCATACGATCAGGTGGTATGTACCCTCACTATGAAAACACACATCTTATTTGATTTATTGATATATGTGATCTGCTTTTGGAAATGCTGTAGTATTCTTTGAGTGATAACATGTACTATCGCAAATTGTGAACGTTCTTCAGTGTGTATGTTGGATTGAGGCTATTAGAATATTCATTTCCTTGCCCATGTCAGAGTAGGATGGGAAGAATGTATAGTGAAATGAGACCATGAACTTTTTGATCTCCAAAATTTAAAACCACTGTTTTATGTGATCAGATTTCATTCACTAATTTACCTGGATCTTAATATCGCCTATATAATAGTAAATTGACTTTACGATCCTTCTAAACCTCCAGTCCCCAACCCCTGGTCCGTGGCCTGTTAGGAAATGGGCTGTGCATCGCTACCTGAGCACTGCACACACCCACCCCTGACACCTCACCCCGCCAGTCCCCAGTCCGGGAAAAATTGTCTTCCATGAAACTGGCCCCTGGTGCCAAAAAGGTCGGGGACCATTGTCCTAAACTGCAGTATTTTGACTCGTATATTGTTTCTTGTACATAATCTGTTACTCTGGAAGGTTAGACAAAGTTGTGGTAGTCCTTTGAAAAGCTACAACAAACAAGAGCTTACCTCAAAAGGGTTCTTGTTGGTGTTTCTGATGAGCATCCGTCTATTTAAAAATATCTTCCAAAAGGTTTTCTTGTCAGTGGTAAAACTGTTTTTTTTCCCCTTCAATTTTTTATTCCTAATACTGTTCTGAAACCCAGAAACATTGCTATGACCTCTTAGTGTTTAAATAAATCTTATTTCTATAGCCAGCTATTGGAATTGAAAAGCAGAAACCACTAATTCTTATCCCAAAAAGCATGATATCTTAATTAGTATAGCAATTCGTCTCTCAAAAGAGTAAAACTACTCATGGAGAATTGTCAGCTGAATTTCAGCCTGCTGAATCTAATTGTTTTTAGCAGCCTCCTTAATTGTTGTCTCTGTCTCCAAACCCTCTTCCATGCTCGTCACAGCATACCATGGTCGTCACAGATGAAATTCTCTTTTCTGGACTTCTCTACTGTACCCTGTCCCAACATGCTGGGCTAAGGAACTAGTCACTGTTCCCTAAGTGTGCCATGTACTTTCACATCTTGGATTCTTTGCATAAGCCATTCCCTTTGCCTAGAATGTCATTCTATTCCTAATCCTGCTGGTAAACTCTACCCATTCTTCAAGACCCAGAACAAAGGTCTCCACCTCTCTGAAGGTTTCCCTGACTTTGGTGCACACTCCCCCACATCTGCCAAAGCAGAATAAATCTCCCCTCTTCTTTGTTCCCATAGAATTTTATTTATATCTTTGTTTTAACATCTTCCGCATTATGATATAGTTTTGTGACAGCAGTTGTTTTATTCACAGTAATCTCTTCTAGTGGAATGTGAAGTTCTCCAGGGCACAGACTTTCTCAGAATCTATCATAGGACTAGCACCAGCATATAGTGAGGCATTCAATGAAAGCTTGTTTTGCTGAATTGAAATTATTTGGCTTAAATCCTCAATCTTTTCTATTTCTCTTCTTAATATCTTTGGGGGATTCTTTCTAGACCAGTATGTAAGTACCAAGGAATCGTGGATGGCAGATTACTGTAAAGACAACAAGGAAACAGATTCAACCCAATCAGAAGACTGGATGGGCTCTTCGGTGGATCCTCCATGTTTTGGACAAAGTAAGAATTCTCTCTATGCATGTCTAACTAGATCAGTGTTGACCTACAGAGTAATGCTCCACTGAGAAAGTCAGGTAGAACCATCATTCTTCATGGAAAAACCTACAGGAAATTCTGATTATCTTCTACAGTTCTGTTTTAGTCTTTGCAAGAGACAGTTTTGTGGCATGAACTACTGAACTTTTAATGTGGGCTCTAATTCTACCTTTGCGGGGGAGAAAGGATCTGCAACACTTAATTCCTAAATTCTGGTAATATGGCATAAGAACTGGTGCACCTGAGAATGCGTCAGGATCAGCTGTGGGTTTGTGTTTTACTCAGCAAAACACTGGTTTTCCAATCGACTGGGTTTTGGACCAGATTTTTAAAAATATCTTTTTGGTCTTCTGGATCTAAAGTTAGAGGGTTTAGATATATTCTTGAAAAGAGGGAGAGCAGGATCCCATGTGGAAAAAGATGTTAAAAGGGCACATTGTATTGTTCATAAAATATAAAAGGATTGAATGCCCAGCCTCTTGAAGAAAGAGGTGTCAGTTTGTTCTCTGTTGATGATGTTTTCTTTCCTTATTTCATGCCTCACCGGCTTTGTTTTCCTCAGAGCTGGAGAGATTGTGATGGACAACTGCATGGTCTTAGCTGTTCCATAAGCCATTGTCGTCCACATTCAGCTCAGCCCCAACTCTTTCAGTGTGGTTTCTTTGGGGAGTCTTGGCCAGACTTCACGTAGCTCATGAATACTTAAATATTCCATCTGGTCTACAAACGTGTCATGGGAAGATGGGTTTTCTTAGAGTACAAAGTATTTGTACTGGTTCATCTCTCCTCAGGGTGTATAAGTGGACTTTGGATCTGCCTTGTACTTCTAGAAGGAGAGACAAAACATGTCAGCTGTGCTCGCTCTCTGGGTTCCCAGGCTGTTGCTTCTGAGTCTCAAGGTCATTGCTTAGGAGCCACGGCTTTTCAGACATCATCAGCTTCAATTCTGCCTCCTCATCTAACTTCCCAATTTGTGTGTCAAGAAAATGTAACATAGTTGACCCAGAAGACTCTAAATAACCTTTGTAATATTCACTATGTCTGAGAGAATATGTTTCTGAAAACACTCAGATGGGGATCTTAAATCCAGAGTCAGTGCAAACGCTAGGAAGGCCTAATCTTCGGGGTTCTGATGAAGGATTTTCTTGTCGCCCTCCTCTCCCCCTCCCTTCTCCCTTCCTCTCTCACTGTCTCTATGGTTAATGCGTTGCCTCATTATGTTAAATGCCAGTGCTACGTCAAAGCTTGATTTTCTGTTTACTTACGTATTTTTATGATTACTCAGGCCTATAAAGGTATAATGTATCTTTTTAATCAGATATAACTACATATACCTAAATTTCCATACCTCTTTTCTTATTGGAAGTTCCTGGGTGGTAGTATCGCACATTCCAGGATTGTATTCTTTTAGTAAGCCTACTAAAATGATCAATGGACATTTGTTTCAAAAGTGAATAGGTTTCAACCTTGTTGAACCGATCACGGACTTTCAGGTCTTATTTAAGAATTTTAGTTATATTCCTCCAAAATATTTTATTTTATTCAATCCAGTCTTAAATTGAACCCTTAGAATAGCCCTTCACATGAAATTCAGCCTAAAGGAACTACTGATTTCTCATTGTTTAGCAGTGGAAAGAAAATGTTGGCCTCATTTTAACATAATTGTTGGCTTCGTTCAGTGAGGGCTGAGATTCTACAGGTAAACCTGGATGGTGTGATACTTCATTGAATTTATTAGTTTTGTATTTCAAGGACGTTTTATGGAAATATCTAATATAAATATTCCAAAAACTTCCATGCTTAATTAGAATTTAAAGAATACTATGGGAAAAAACTGACAATACTATGAGACAGCTCCTTAGTAGAGATTGTTTAAATTTGGAACAAATACCAGCTCCTCCCCTGAATGTTCTAGATCCCGAGACTAGCATTCTACTGCTCTGTTTTCCAACTGGAATGG
This sequence comes from Indri indri, assembly GCA_004363605.1. NCBI lineage: Eukaryota > Metazoa > Chordata > Mammalia > Primates > Indriidae > Indri > Indri indri. The sequence continues at coordinate 32,929 of RJWJ010005097.1, read as the reverse complement.
AGCAACCCCCACTAAAAACTGTACTGACTGGCTTTTGTAATTTCTCTACACCATTTAAGAACATAACATGCTTTAAAAATCCTAGGAAGGCTTGTCATTCTGTTCAATGACATTCAAGAGAATGTTCAATACATGTTCTTCCCCCAATTCAGAAAAAAAAAGGAGCAAACTACTTTGACACATCCTGCACAATAAAAGGTAGCATGAAAAAGTTGTGTTCACTTTGTCAAGTACATTCTTAGCTCGCAGTAATCACAGAAAGCAATGACCCTGTAATTGCATGATGCTTGCTATTTTTGTAATGTTCTCTATTTGTGCTTATTGTTTGGAGGTGAGTCTTCTTATTCACTGTTTTTATTCTTACCCTCTAACTTTGTCTCTCCTGTCTACCAGGCCTCCCCCTTGTCTACCTTAGAACTAGGAGTACAGCCAGTCTGACTAACCTAGAGCACCAGATCTATGCTAGAGGTACAGTATAGCCAAGCGAGGGCTTGCTTTATTTTACTGTTTTAAGAACTGCCTTGTACATCAATTTTTTGTGAATGGGAGCCGAATGGGGGTATACCCATTTGTGAGTACTTTGCTTCAGTAACAGAAAAGCACATTTCCAACTAATGAACAGAGTAACACTTTATATCAGAAGTAAGGGATGTGCTGATTCTTATATTATCTCTCTTCCATCTCCCTTAACCTTTGGTGGAAGTGTGATAAACTCCACAGTGTGTGATACAGAAGTATCCACTGTCAACTAGAGGTCATTTCTCACATTGAAAAGCAAGCAGATGGAAGAACACCATGCCTGCAGTGCTACAGGTCTTTGTTTACAGAATGCTCAATGAACGCTTACTCTCATTGGAATGCAAAGGGCTCTATGGAATGGGAGCTAAAATAATCAGGAATAGAGCTAAGAAAAAATTTCCCAGTAAATAATTGCTTAGACACAAACCTTAATCTCTTTAGATGTGAATTTATGTGCTTAGGTGATGGAAATGAAAATATTCTTTATTTCTATTTCTGACCCTTTAAAATTCCTTGAGAATTTGACTGGCAAGTGAATGTGATAGAAAACTCCTTAAACACTGAGGAATTGGAGTCCCAAGGTGTTCATTTCTTCCTTTGTTTTAAGGAGTGTGATTTAATCTGAACGATTTATGTTTGGACATAATGGGTCACGATATATTTTATGACAAAAGCCATTTGAGCTTCCTCTACCAAGAGTATAGAAGAGGGATATCCATGGGGGCATTGCTATGGTATTTTTTTCTAGAAGGTTTTACCAGGATGGATGTTTGAGGGAGGGCTCACCAAGAAAGCCCATGGCCCATTTATTCATGGATTTATACTTCAAAGCTTTTCTGTGTGTTATTTAATCTTTCAGGCTAAGACAGGCATTATTCATATTCAGCTGATGAGGACAGTGAGGCTCAGAGAAAGTGTGTAATTTGCCTTCATTCACTTGACTAGCTAGTAGCAGACCTGGGACTTTAATCTATTTCTTGTGGTTTACAACCCAGGTCCTTTCTGATGGACTGAGCTGCTTATATAGCATGAAAATGTCCACTGTTTATAATGGCAAAATTACTCTGTGAAACAAGTCCAAAGGAGTAGAAATTTCCTTAGCTGGAGCTGTTTGAAGCTGAACTTGGACGTGAGGGAGCTTTAGGTTCTCTCAGCCCATGAAGAAATTGGGTTTGGTCACTAGGGGCAGATTTCCTGAGGCCATCAGGGAATAATGTTCTCTTTGATGGACTTGGGAATTTTTTTCCTCTGGTACTCTGCCAAAGGCAAGTACACAGTTTATTTGGACCCCAGTGCAGGAGATGTCAGATTTGTTGCCTGATGTCAGCTTTGGATTTGTGTGCACTCCTTGTATTTTTATCCTCAGAGAAGTGGGTTACTGAAATCTGTGCTGTTATGTCTAATCAACACAAGAAGCTTGGGGGCCTAAGCAGTGTGCCTGCCCATGCTGTTTAATTCCAAAGCCGTATACTTGTGAATATCTTTGTATGGATTCCTAGCACTTTATTCTGTATTACAAAGTGATCAAAGCCATCTGCCACCTGTTCTTTTTAAATCTAATTTGCAAATGGAAACTTACAGTCTGGCTCACAGTGGGATATGAAAGCACATCTGGCTTCTTTTCTCCTGGGTCCTTTATCTACTGTAATAAAAGCAGCTCTCTCATTGCACTCATGGAGAGGGAGGTGCCTTTCAAAGTGCCACAGTAAATACCGTTTACCCTGCAGACAGCTCTTAAATTTTTTACTCCCCCTCTGCTCTTGTCAGCAGCCTTACAGCTACTCCTTAATTTTCTACTTGATGAGCACTATTTTTTTTTTTTTAAAGCAAACGTTGGGAACTAAGTGAGGCCACTGGGGTGAGAAATGGGCATATTCCTCCTAGGTAGAGATTATCTTTAGAAGTATTTAGGGTGTTTCTAAGTGACTGACCACAAAATTGTGGGAACTCACCGGAGATTACTCATTTAGTTAGCAGATTACTTTATCTTAAACTCCACTGAGCCATTGTCATTATCAAAATAGAACTTGCCTTGACCCGAAATTGCTTGTTTCGCAGTATTTATAGTACTAACTTCTGAAACATAAAAGAACAAAAGGAAAAAAGGAGTAATTACTTTTTAAAACGCAGTGATAATTACTGACCGTTATGATACAGCCCCATGCCTTATTCGGGAGGTCATAGAAGGCAGGATGTGCCGCAGTTTGCCTTCTCGATTTCATTGGCAGAAAACATGTGGTCCTGTAGGATGAATTCAGCTTTGCTAGAGTGCTCTCCGTAGTCAGCATTTGCAGTCCTCTCTAGATACTGTTTTCTCCACAGCTGCAGACCATTTGGGTCATGGTCTTTCTCAGGCTGTCTTCTGCTTTGAAGCTGGACACATAATAAGATTGGGCCACGCCCTTTTTTGTTGGTAGTGCATATATGTTGTGAGCATGTCTGCCAGGAGGCTTCCCTGTACTGGATTGCTGTCGCCTTTGTGGTTCCCGCTGCCACCTCCCTCTTTGTGTGGCCAGTGGAGGAGACATGGGCCTTTGGTCAGAGGAGCTGCTGCCCCTCCTCTCAGCACTCTGTGTCCCATGCCAGACGACACAGCACAGGCAGTGGAGCCTGCAGAGGGATCTGTCTCCCACGGCAGCCCGAGCACCAAAAAGCCTTCTTTGGATTTCTTACTGTGTTTGTAGTCAGATCAACTCACTATAGAATTTGGTTACTTAGTTTCACGTCGATCACAGTTTCTTTCCAGTTTTCCTGATTAGAAGCTCTTTTGTACAGTGAAGTTATAGCTCCTTTTGTAGCCTACATAGTACCCACCCTTACAACAGGTGATGTGGTATCCGTGTTAAAAAATGAGCTAGAAAAAGCTTTGGGGTAGTATACTTCTGATTTTCCAGGGAGGAAAAAAAGCAACTCTTAGTATAAGAGAATAGAAAAGAATGTTTTTATTTTGTTATAATATGCATGATATGACTGAAGGTTAACTTTTATGTAAAGAGAGTCTTCATTATATAAAGCCTTCGTTAAAGGCTTATTTTTTTATAAAGGCTTTTTGGACAAAGTTAAGTACAGGTAATATATCTTGCTACAATTTGGATTATCTACTTAGAATGTATCTCTTGGGAGTAATGGAGGTCCATTTTTATTTCTTTCTGCATTCTGGCCAAGTTAGGTCCTGATGCCTTCTTCTGAGCGATAAGCCCCACAGGAGCTGTGGGAGAATCGGGGGCTGGGAGCAGTCAGAGGGGAGACCAAGTCATCCCACAGCAGCCAGCGAATACCTGGAGCTTCGTTTGTCCTGTTGACAAACCTGATAGTAGTTCTTTCTCTCTTGCCCCTACCTTCAGCCCCTTTGCCAAGAAACAGCTTTGAGCACTGTCTCCAGGTATGGGGAGGGTCTCTGCCATGCAGATAGAAGCATCTGCTAATAGCCTTCTTCTGTTTGTCATAGCAGAGGTGAAAACCCCCAAGCGCCGACAGCCATTTGTCCCTTTTGCTCTGAGGAATCACACAGGGTGCACTTTGTGGTTTGCCACCCTGACCACCACGCCCACCAGGTAAGGAGCACTCAGTTTGCTATCCTGAGTCACCTCTGCCACCAAAGCCTTCTTGTACCAGGCCAGGAGAGCAAGGTAGGCCCCTTCTTGAGGTTCTTGGGATTATATTTGAATCAATAACTTGCTATCTTGCTGAGTTTATGATGAAGGTTCTGGTTCTATGTAGAATCTATAAACAGAGAAGTAGGTCCTGAGTCTGAAATGATCAAATTATGATCTTGATCTTGGTATACATTATGTTTAAAAGTGAGACAATCAAGGATGTGAGTAGGAAGTGTGAAAACAAAGTCATTCCATCTCTTCTCTTTAGTCTCCATCCACCTTTACCGTTTCAGAGAAGCTATATACGGTTATTAAACTAAACGTTTTGCATTTTCTTCCAAGAGTGCTTTGAAAACATCCCCCATCCTCCTCCACCCCTAAAGAATTATCATCCATACCTAAAACACACTTCAGTGCAGATGGAATTGGGTGGAGTTTGGAGAACAAATGAGAGTTTATCTAAGCCAAGTGAGAACCTTTTCTAACAACTTTTTTGCCTATTTAGATCTTGGCTCAAGGCTCCAATACACGGTGATCTTTCCAGCTTTACATAATGAAGTACATGAAATGAGTAACAGAATCAATTGATTTGAAAATAAACATTTATCCTCCCTCCACTAAGTATGGCAGTGCTCTAGAAAAGAAGTTTTCTGTTTATTTTAACAGTTTAGGTCTATTAAATTCTATCTAGTCACCTACATGCTACTTAAAAAGTCATGCCTTAGATTACATGTACCAGATTCTACTGCTGGAGGGAAGTGACTATATAATGATAGCTTTCAGTTATTTCTGAAATTTCAAATAATTTGTTAGTGAGCATGAAGATGATTGTAGTTACTGACCTTCCAGTTCATCCTTTGGAGCCCAGTTTTGCACCTTATTGCTGGGAGTCAAGATCCAGGAGGGTTCTCCTCCTCGGCCCAGAGCTCTTATGAGAGGGAGCTGGGGAGGATGAGGGGCAAGCTGGTATCCTGTGATTTGGTTCCAGGGCTGCACTGTCCCACAGTGGGAGTCCAGGGGTAGTTCCGGAAGGGAACGGAACATTTCTTGATGATGGGCACAATGTGAGCGAGTGGCGAGAAGTCCTCACGGGTGAGGAGATTCCCTTTGAATTTGAAGCAAGAGGAAAGTTAAGACACAGGTAAAGTATGGTTTATTCTTTTTCTTAAAAAGTGAATGTTGATGATTGTAGTGTTTTGCCTTTTCATTTTCTTGAAGATTTTAATATTTTACTTTGAAAGATATTTTGAGAATCAGTGTTTCCTTATATAGTACAAAGTGTAGGCAGTCTTGTTATCTTGGAAATACATGTCTTCTGTTAATTATCCATTTATTTGACATGTGAGGTGATAACCTGTGTGTTTCCCATAATTTGGTTGAAGCATAGACAGAGCGTAACACTCAGGTTTATTGTACCTTGACCTGGTTTTCAGGATGCAGCAGTGCCGTGGTATTCTTTGCTCAAAGCACATCGATTTCCATTTTAATGTACACATGTGCCATGTAGCTCGTTCATTCATTGATTCGTTCATTTTTACATAGCCCAAGTCCTAGATGCCTATCACATAGTACTCTTAGCAAGTGGATAGTTTTAGAAAGCAGAGCCGATAGTGAGTGATAAGATAGAAATTCTAAGAAGAGTAAGAGTAACTTGTCAAGGGAGACTGCTAGCTGATGCATTCCTGAAGTAGCCAACCAAAAGACTGGAATAAGTGTGAAAAAAGGTTATGTCTGGTTATTAAGAGACCATAAAGTGTCTAGTAAAGTGTTCTGTTATTTACAAAGATTTTTAAATGGAAGGGCTATTCAGTGGATTATCAATAGGTTAAGACTTAGTCTTTGAATTAGTTAAGATTTAGTATTTGAGCCTCATACTTGTTTTCGAACTGAGCTGAAATTGAAGAGATTGGTTTCAGCTTTTTATAATTATGTGCTCTTCATGGTGATCTGAGTCTTTGTGTGCAAACCCACTCCCAAGGCAAGTACTTCTTCCTTTTGCATAGCTGTGTACTCACACACATTATTCCCAAGAGGCAAGAATTCTGAATGTGTGGGTTTCCAGGGGTCTTAGGAAAAAAAAAAAAAGTTTAAAAAAATCACTGTGCTGGGCACATGTATCTGGAAGCCACTTGATAGTTTCCAGGAATGAGTGGTGAGCATTCTCCTGTTCCTCCACATAATTCTTGGAGAAGCTAACTATAGAACTCTTGGCAGTATTTCTTAATAAGCATAGCCTCTATTGTATCAGAAAGGGTTTGACCTCTTTGTCATTTCTGTTTTTGTTGCTGTGTTTCGTAACCCACCTCAAGTCCCACTATTCTGCTTGAATTCATCAAAATAAATGCCTTTTCTGGCTTTCCCCGCTTTGGCACTTTGTACCCCACTCCGTGCCTCCCTCCTCCCTTCCTGTCAGCCTCAAATCCAGTTCCCCATTTCACTTCTGGCTTGAATTAGGCAAAATCTAAAATAGAATTAAATGTGCAATTTCCTCCCGTTCCTCCTGTTCTGCCCACTGCCTTCTGCTCCAATTTCAGCCGAGCACTTCAGCCCTAAAACTCTGAGGGCTCTGTCTTGCATACCCTTTCTGTAGTTTTGTAAGGTTAAAGCCAAACAACTGAATGTGGTTCTGAGAGAAGTAGGATATTCAGCAAAGGAACCAAGAAGAAGAAATTTTTAATGCAAGAGTATGGTTATCGGGTTAAATGGCCAGTACATTTTTACCACCCCATTGACGTCATTGTTTTCTGAAGGTCGGGGTGGAGTTGGTGGGGGAAAGACCTGGGCTCATGTACAGGGTTTGCCTGGTTTGTACAATCCAGGGTAAATGCCACTCTTGCTCAAGTTTTAGAGATTTTGCAATTTGTGTCGTAAGTGTAAAACTCAGTTAAACTGTGCTCTTGATTTCCCTTGTATTAGGTAATCCCCCAAAGATTTAGCCAACTGGGTTTTTACATCAGTATGTAGTAAATCAGATTTGACTCTTTGCTTCTACTTTTCTTCCCTTCTTGAGATTGTGCTTAATATCTTTTTCCATCTTCTACCTGACAGACATACCCATGACCTCCGGATTCATCAGCTGCAAGTGAGAGTAAATGGCTGGGAACAAGTGAGCCCAGTGTCTGTGGACAAAGTTGGGACCTTTTTTCGATATGCAGCACCAGATAAAAATTCATCTTCCTCTACGGTGTGTGGCTGTAGAACGGGTGTTTAATGGCAGAGTTGTGCCGGGGCCACACCCCCTTAAAGACAGTTGGTCAGATGGTTAAGCCTGCGATAGTCTTGCTCTCGTATAGTTTTCTTACTCTTTATTTGCCCCAATTCTAGGAAGAAGACTTAAGGTCATATTGGGTCAGTTATAGGTGTTGGTAATCAATATGTAGATAAGCCAGGCAACGACTAATTTCAGTAGAAAAACAAGATGTAAAATTGGCAGTAACGTGTTACCTCACCTGCGCAGATCCTTTTTCATGCTTGGCTGGCCTGACTGGCAGTTTACTAGTCTGCCAAACAGGAGTCTTGGCTGGATTTCACATGTGGTTATGCTTTCTTCATACACTGTCTTTTTTACATTTCTTACGATGCTGCTCCTTGATCCTTTCCACTCTGTCTCCAGATCCTTCTGTGTGGCACAAAGAAATGTCTACTGTTTATTTTCTGATCACACATGGTCCCATGCACTCTTGCCCTAATTTTACACCATCCTGTAGTCCTCGGGGTTGGAGGATCTGCCCAGGGAATGACGCAGGTAGCAGGCCTGGCTAGCGTGCGGATGGAAGCTGGCCTCCTGGCCGATGGAGCTGCTGTGACGCTCTTGCCAGTACTCGTTCATGCTTCATAGGACAATTGCTCTCACTTTTGCGTAGCTGGTGGTGAGGTGGAAAGTACAAATTTGCAGAGAAATATTGCAGCTTTCCTCATGCTTGCTTTCTTCATGAAAAATATTCTTGGAGAGCACTGTTCCACAAGTGTTCATTTTCACTGTTCTCTGGTGCCCCATGTTTCTCAGGGGGAAAAAAACAAAAAACTTACCTTTTTTTGAAGATTACTTTATTGCCTAAGTTCATGTCTGGTAATGAAAGGACTAAATTCGCCCATGGATACCTTTCTATTGTATTAAAGTGTTCTGACTGGAGAAATTTGGTATATAATGAATGGTTGTAAAATAAATATTGTTTTCCCGATATCTTTCAAGAAAAGATGTTTTATCTTCATAGTAGACCATACGTTACCTAAAAGTATTTGTAAACACCACCCTTTCAAGCAGATTATATTGTTACTGAATTTAATGATACCTATTATCTTAGGTCTGTGCTGACTCTCTGACTTTTGGAATCTTTCTTAGATTGGCAGCCCAAGCAGCAGAACAAATATTATCCATCCCCAGGTTTACGTGAGTATGATTTTCCTGTTGTCATTGTGTTTACTGAGTATATGCACTGTGCCTGAACCATACCTAGATGTGTATTTCTAGATGGCCAGGGGACTCAGTGACATGTATGTGATTGGAATTTATCTCTGCCCTTTTATATTAATGATTACCTTCCTTTCCCAAAAACTTGGAAGAAAATGTTTTCACCTATGTTGGTATGTGAGAACGAGTAGTACAGGGAAGAAGAAAAGGCAAATGTTTTGGTTCAAGGTCTGTTTTTCTTTCTAAGTTAAAATAGAAATTAACCCTGGTATGGCCATATGTATTTCATAGATTTGGGTCTCAACATCATGAAAGTAAACAAGAAAGAAAAATAGTAAAATTTTTTTTCCTTTTTGGCTTTTGAAATACCATTATAAGATGACATTAAAAAACTTTTCAGGCTTTTGCTTGTAATTTCTTCTCCCTGAGGATCTTCAGTTTTGAAATATAAAATTTCAGGTAGATCTGGAGGCAACAATGTCAAAATTTTAAGCAATTGTTACTGGCTTTGAATATTGGGGCCTTGCAGGGGCTGGGTCAGTGGAAGCTTGAGCTTTGATCATGATTTATGTCCAGAATTGTGTCCTTCTAAAAACACTGTAGAAAATTATAGTTTGCCTTACCATTTAGACTTTGTAGAAGTCTTGGTGTAAAACATGGAGCTCTTCAGTTTATTGTTTATTGGGTTGATTTTCACATACTGTTTGTCTTAATAAAAAAGTTGGTGGAATGAAAAGCTTGAATGTGATGCCATTTGTTTCTCCAGTAAAAAGCATTGTTGATATGTTCTAGACACGCATTCTAAGAGTAATACTTTGAGAAACTTTCCCTTTGGTATACCTAAAGTGGGATTTTATGCTTTTAAGAAAATTTCCTGTCACATGGTATTAACACAAAATGTCTGTTGAATGTGTGAATGAACATATGGAAAAATAAAATAACATAATGGCTGTAACCCAAAACCAGAAATAAATAATTTCTCTCAATTATGTTGAGTTTCTGAAACTTGGTGTCCTGTTTATAAAAGAGAGTGAATTTTGAACAGAACTCAGAGGGTTTTTCGAAGAAAGAAAATTTTGTTTTTAAAGTTCTTTGAAATACAAATGTTGGTTTTTCTATAAGCATGCCAATGTATAGTATATGGGCCTAAAGAGTAAATTTCATGACATTTAGAGAAAACATTATTATTTATTCCTGTGAAAGGCACACAGGATACAGACAATTCTTCCTTATACACTGTCTGGATTTTACAAAGATGAGTCTTAGTCTCAGAAGGCTTTCTTCTGTTTTCCTGTGTATGTCTGGGTAGTACCCAACCCATTGTTAGTGTTCAAGGAATGCTTTCTCAATTTGGTATTAATCTGAGAGGAAAATAACATAGAAGGGAAATCATTTAATGTTTTGCAAAGTCCTACCTCATTGTTTCTAATTTTAGTCGCTTGGGTGATCTTTATTTTATTCCCCTCCAGTAGAGTTGAAAACAAGTTTTCTTCACAGTTTCCATATAAGGGCTGATGCATAGGAACCCAAGGGAGTATGAATGAAGGATAACTTCCAGCAAATTCTTTCTTACCACATGGCAGGAAGTTTAGAAAATTGGATAGGTTGTTACCACAGTCTTAGGTGAACATTCTTTATAATGTGTCTAGAGGCTTAGGACTGATTTTTCCTTGCGACACTCTGTGCGATACCACATATGAGTAGATTATCTATTTTTGTTGAAATTTTTAGAATTGGCTGTTTTTAATAATATGTATTTATAGGATATTCATTCCTTTTAAAGCAGAATGGTTTTAGGGTTTAATGACTGATTTCACTGAAGAGTTATAGCAATAAGATGCTTTTGATTTAGACATTCTGGTTGATATTTTCGTATCCTGTGTGTTTTTTCAGGAAGCACAACTGTTTTATTTCTCTCTCTCTTTCACAGTTCTCTTCACTCCCACCTGTCCGGGTGGTCTTTGCGGTGACTATGGAAGGCAGTGCTCGGAAAGTAATCACTGTCCGATCAGCCCTCATTGTGAGGAACAGACTTGAGACACCAATGGAACTAAGACTGGACAGCCCATCAGCTCCAGACAGTACGTTTTGGTTGTCTAGAATGTAGTAAAAGCTCGATAAATATTTGTTGACTGTTGTCAGGTCTCTGTTTCCCTAGTAGTATCTTCTCAAGCAGTCAGTGTACCCTGTTCTTCCTTTTGTCCTGACATAGTCGATCTTTGGGGTGTAGGACCATTGCCTGAAAGTGCTGACACTTATTTCTTTGGCAGAACCAGTGGTGCTTCCTGCTGTCATGCCAGGGGATTCATTTGCTGTGCCTTTACACCTCACTTCCTGGCGGCTACAGGCCCGGCCCAAAGGATTGGGTGTATTTTTCTGTAAGGCTCCTATACATTGGACCAATGTAGTGAAGACTACTGAGGTTAGTAGTAGCAAACGAGAGTGCCACTCTATGGACACGGAAAAAAGCCGATTCTTCAGGTATGTAGTACTGTTACAATGGCATGTCACTTTTACTTTTTTTTTTCTTTTTCTTCTTTTCAGGATGATGTGACGCTGTTACCATTCTTTCTCTAAGGGCTCTTAGTGATTTAGTTGTGCTTATTAAAAACCCTACAATTCTTGGCCAAGTATGGTGGCTCATGCCTGTAATCCCAGCACCCTGGGAGGCTGAGGTGGGAGGATTGCTTGAGGTCAGGAGTTCTAGACCTGTCTGAGCAAGAGCAAGACCCAGTCTCTACAAAAAAATAGAAAAAATTAGCCAGGCATGGTGGCCTGCATCTGTAGTCCCAGCTACTTGGAAGGCCGAGGCAGGAGGATTGCTTGAGCCCAGGAGTTTGAGGTTACAGTGAGCTATGATGACCCCACGCATTCCAGCTGGGGTGACAAAGCGAGACTCTGTCTAAAAAAAAAAACCCTGCAATTCTTATTCCTGAAGTTCTTGCATTAGAGTTCATGAGAACTCAAGACTTAACCCTTGGCTGGGCGCGGCAGCTCACGCCTGTAATCCTAGCACTCTGGGAGGCCGAGGCCGACAGATCGTTTGAGCTCAGGAGTTGGAGACCAGTCTGAGCAAGAGTGAGACACCGTCTCTACTAAAAATACAAAGAAATTAGCTGGACGGTTAAAATGTATATGTAGAAAAAATTAGCCAGGCATGGTGGCACATGCCTGTAGTCCCAGCTACTTGGGAGGCTGAGGCAGAAGGATTGCTTGAGCCCAGGAGTTTGAGGTTGCTGTGAGCTAAGCTGATGCCACAGCACTCTAGCCCCAGTAACAGAGCGAGACTCTGTCTCAAAAAAAAAAAAAAAAAGAAAAAAAAGAAAAAGACTTAACCCTTGGTGGGAGTCAGAGGGGCTTATTTATCATTTGATATTTGTGGGAGAAACAACCGACAAACACACTACTCACATGTACAAGATGAGAAACTTGTGTGTGTACATCAGCTTAAAGTGAGGACATATAGGGAGGGAAAGGAAAACACCCCCCAAAATAACCAGTTCCCGTTCCTAAATTGGGAAGCAAAATTCTGGAGTTGGCAGTTTTTTGAGTGAGATTTCAGAAGGTTTGTGCGCCTAATGCTGACTTGCTTGAGGACTTTGACAAAATTGCCTAAGTGTTTAAACTCCTGTTTTCCCCTTCTGAAGAATATAAGGAATATGTTACTAGATTCCATGTTAGAAAAAATACTGTTATTAGATTGCTGTTGTTAGACCCTAATAAACCTAGACTTTAAACTTGGGTAGAGATTATTAGCTTTAGTTTCCTTTATACTTAAGACAGGCATTCATTTAGTTTAAACTTAGGGAAGAGATACAAGAATAGTGTAAAGAATTCCAGTATACCCTTTACTCAGCTTTGCCAGTGGTTAACAGACTAGAGGGAGAAATAGATAAATAGCCATAGCTGGTGATTTTAACATTTCCCTTCAGTAATTTATACAAAAAAATCAATAAAGATATAAAAGATTAGAACAATGCTATCAGTCAGCTTGTTCTAGTTGACACTTATAGAACACTTTACCCAACAACTCCAGACTGTACATTCTTTTCAAGTATGTGTAGAACATTCATCAAGAGAGACCATCTGTTGGGCCATAAAACAAAGATCAATAAATATTAAAGAATTAAAATGATACAGAATATATTTCCTGATCACAATAGAATTAAAGTAAAAATAACAACAATAAGATGCCTAATAGATCCCCAAATATTTAGAAATTAAACAATATATTTCTAAGTAACCCATGGGTCAGAGAAGAAATCGCAAGGGAAATTAGAAAATATTTTGAATTGAACAATAATAAAAAGCAGGATGTAGCAAAAGCAGTTCCTAGGGGGGAAGTTATAGTTTTTAATCCTCATATTAGAAAATGAGGAAGATATAAAATCACTGATTTAATCTTCTACCTTAAGCTAGAAAAAGAAGAGTGAGTTAAACACAAAGAAATAGAAAAAGGAGACAATAAAAATAAGGGTGGAAATCAGTGGATTAAAAACAAATTGAAAATCAGTAATGTCAAAATTGGCTTACTAAAAAGATTCATAAATTTGATAAACCTCTAGCAAGACAGATCAAGGAGAAAAGAGGGAAAATACAAATTACCAATATGAGAAATGAAAAAAGGAGACATTATTACAGATCCTACAGACATTAAAAGGATGAAAAGGAGATAACAATTTTATGCTAGTCGATTCCACACTTAAATGACACCTTTCTTGAAAAAAATAAATTATGAAAACTGATAAAAAGAAAAAATAGAAAATCTAAATATCAAAGAAATTTAATTTATAGAAAAGCTTTCCCACAAAGAACACTGGAGGCCTATATGACTTTACTGGTGAATTTTACCAGACATTTAAGGAAGAAATAATACTCATTCTCTGCACAAGATCTGTATCAACACTATAAGAGAAAAAAAGCTATGAACCAGTGCCCCCCACGAAGACATGCAGATATCCAGTAAGTGGGTTTATCTCAGAAATGTAAGATTAGCTTAGCGTTTGAAAATAAGTAAATGTAATTCACCATATTAAGAGGCTAAAAGAGAAAATACATCAGATAATCTCGGCCAATGCAAAAAAATATTAATAGCATTTGCTAGAATTTAACATCCATTCATGATAATGCTCAGTATCTTAGTCAGCTCAGGTTGCTGTGTAACAAAATACCATAGACTGAGTGGCTTAAGCAATAGACATTTATTTCTTACAGTTCCAGAGGCTGGGAAGTCCCTGATTAAGTGCCTGCTGATTCAGTTCCTGGTGAGGCTCTTCCTCCTGGTGACTTACAGATGGCTGCCTTCTCGTTGTGTCCTCACATGGCACAGAGAGAGTGGCGGCAAGCTCTGTTCTTTCTTCCTCTTCTTATGAGTATATTAATCCCATTATGGGGGCCCTACCCTCATCACTTCTACTAAATATAATTACCTCCAAAAGGTCCCACCTCCAAATACCATTACATTGGGGGTTAAGGCTTCAACGTAGCAATTTTGGGGTGACACATTCAGTCCATAACACTCAGCAAAGCAGGAATAGAAGGGAACTTTTAAAATCTGCTACAGGGCACCTATGATAAACCTACAGCTAACATCATACTTGATGGTGAAACATTGAACTCTTTTCCCTTTACACTTGGGAACCAGGCACTCTACGTAACACAGCAGTAGTAGTCTTAGCCATTGCAATAAAGCTAAATAAATAATAGATAAGATATCAAAAAAGCATAAAGATCTGAAAAGATGTAAAACTGTCACTGTTTGCAAATGACACAATTAGGTATGTACAAAAGGCATGGAATATGTAAGAAAATTGCTAGACCTAATTTGTCAAGATTTCAGGATTCAAGGTCAACCTGTAGAAATCAGTCATATTCTTATGCTCTAGCCACGAGCAATGGGAAAATGTGATTTTAGAAAAACACCATTTACAATAGCATCAAAAACGTTAAATGCCCAGAAACTAATCTAAGGAATGATGTGTGAATCTTCTACATCAAGTTTCTGTAAAACCTTGCTGAAAAATTAAAGAAAAATAAGTAGAAAGATATACCAAGTTTATGGATTGGAAGACTTGGTATTTTTAGGATTTCCATTCTCAATAAATTGATCTGAAGATATAATACAATCCCTATCAAAATCCATTGGGCTGCTTTGAAGACATAGACAAACTATTATAAATTTATATGGCAATACAAGGGATCGAGATTATTTAGTGTCATCTTTAAAAAGAATAGGCTGGGAATGATGGCTCACACCTGTAACCCAGCACTTTGGAAGGCCACGGTGGGAGAATTGCTTAAGCCCAGGAGTTCAAGACCAGCCTGGGCAACATAGTAAGACCCCATCTCTAAAAAAAAAAAAAAAGGAAAAGAAAAGAAAAAGAAGAACAAAGCTACAGGACGTATAAAATCTGTTTTCAAGACTCACTGTGTAGCCACAGTTACTGAGACTGTATGTAAATGTCATAAAGGTAGAAGATAGATCAGTGTGACAAAAAAGGGAATCTAGAAATGGACGCATGCATATATAGAGACTTGATTATCAGTCAAGGAGCCAAGTCCATCTAAATGAGGGAAAGGAAAGTCTTAAACAAATACTGCTGAAACAAGTGGATATCCGTATGAAAATGTGAACTTTAACCCTATCCCACTTCATATGCAAAACTTAATCTGAGATGGATCATGGACCTAAATGTAAAACTCAGAACAATAAAGTTTCTAGAAAACATAGAAAAATACCTTCATGACATTGGAGTAGACAATGATTTCCTACACAAGAAGTACTAAACACTAAAGAAAAACTTGAGAAATTGAACTTTGTTAAAATTAAAATTTTTGATTCATCAGTAGACAATGGTAAGAAAAGGAAGAGGCAAGCCACAGAATTGGAAAAATATATACATCTGACAAAGGAGTTTTATATAGAATATGTGAAGAACTTCCTACAAATCTACAGTAAAAAGATAAACAACCTAATAAGACTAGACAAAAGACTTGAACTGTCAATTTACAGAAGAGAATACACAAATGTCCAGTAGACAAATGAAAAGATGCTTAGCATCATTAATCATTAGGGAAATGCAGATCTGAACCACAGTGAATAATATTTTGCTTTCACTAGAATGGCTAAAACAAGAAGGACTGACCACCAAAGTTGACAAAGATGTGAAGCAACTGGAACTCTTATAAATAGCTAGTGGGAGTGTCAGATAGCACAACCACTTTGGAGAAATTCGTGGCAGTTTTTTATAAAAGTTAAGGACCAAACAAGTCTACTCCTAGGTATTTACCTAAGAGAAGTGAAGATATATGGCCACAAAAATACTTGTAGAAGAATGTTCATTTAGTCCTAAACTGGAAGCAACCCAGTTGGCTCTCAACAGGATAATGAATAAATAAAAAGTAATTTATTCATACCATGGTGTACTACTAGGCAGTGAGTAAAAATCAGATATGATGTATACAACAACATAGCTCAATCTTGTTGAGGATCCATGTTAAGGAAAAAAGGCCAGGCACAAAGAGTAGTATATACTGCACGATCCCATTTCTATGCGGTTCAAGAACAGACACAACCAATCCATAGTGATAAATATTAGAAAGTGGTTACATGAATGACGGAAGAGAATATCAGTGGAAAAGGGACATGAGGGAACTTTCTGGGGTGAGAGAAATATTCTATAATTTGTTTCAGGTGGTCATTACAGAAGTGTATATAATTGTCAAAATTCACCAAACCGAACATTTAAATCTATACATTTCATTGTGTATTATGCTTCCAAATGTATTTGGATTGAAAATTGCAAATATCTTACTGATTTATCATATCATTTTAATGTTACTCTTTCTCAGACTCAGCTAAGGAGAAAAAAAATTCTTCATTCAGGGTGATGGTTTTCACACCATTTTGTCTTCATAGGTTTTGTGTGGCTATAAAGAAAGAGAATTATCCAGACTACATGCCCTCAAACATATTTTCTGACAGTGCAAAACAGATTTTCAGACAGCCTGGGCATACTATATATCTTCTGCCAACTGTGGTAATCTGCAACTTGCTACCCTGTGAACTTGAATTTTATGTTAAAGGAATGCCAATTAATGGGACACTGAAACCTGGCAAGGAGGCAGCTCTCCATACAGCCGATACATCCCAGAACATTGAACTAGGTAAGGATGTAGTCAAGTAATTGTTTATTGTAGTCCTGTGAAAATATCGATGAGTATTTTGTGATTATTTTATAAATATCTTGGAGAAATTGTGGCACGTATATCTCAATAAGCGAGCTGTCTTAGTCCATTTGCGTTGCTGTAAAAGAATACCTGAGGCTGGGTAATTTATAAAGAAAAGAGGTTTCTTTGGCTCATGGTTCTGGAGGCTGTATAAGAAGCATGGTGTCAGCATCTGTTTCTGATGAAGGCCTTAGGAAGCTTCCACTCATGGTGGAAGGTAAAGGGGACCTGGCATGTCACATAGAAGAGGAACTGGCATGTCACATGTCACATGGAGGGGGAATGAGATGGGGGAGGGGGGGGAGTAGGAAGAAGGTGCCAGGCTCTTCTCTTTTTTTTTTGAGAGATTGGGTCTTGGTCTGTCACCCAGGCTGGAGTGCCATGGTGGGATCATAGCTCGTTATAGCCTTAAACTCCTGAGCTCAAGTAATTCCCCTACCTCAGACTCCTGAGTAGCTGGGATTACAGACACGTGCCACCATGCCTGGCTAATTTATTTTTTCATTTTTTAAGAGACAGGGTCTTGCTATGTCGCCCAGACTGGTCTTGCACTCCTGGCCTCAAGTGATCCTCCTGCCTCAGCCTTGTGAGTAGCTGGGATTACAGGAATGAGTCACCACACCCAGCAGGCTCTTAGCAATCAGTTCTCATGGGAAATAATGGAGTGAGAACTCACTCATTACCTGGAGGATAGCACCAAGCCATTCTTGAGGAATCTGGCCCCACGACCCAAACACCTCCCACCAGGCCACATCTCCAACATTGGGGATCAGTTTCAACATGAGATTTAGAGGGAGCTATATTACCAGCTTAAAGGAATTATGCAGTTTAAAAACAAACAAACAAACAAACAAACAAACAAACAAAAACCCTGTAGCTAGTCATGGTGGCATGCACCTATAGTCCCAGCTACTCAGGAGGCTGAGGTGGGAGGATAGCTTGAGCCAAGGAGTTTGAGGCTATAGTGCGCTATGACTATACCTGTGAATTGCCACTGTACTCCAGCCTGGGAAACATAGCAAGACCACACCTCTTAAAGAAAAAAAAAAAAATACAGGAAATGACCAAAAGAAAAAAACTGAAAAGCCAAGATGTTTATAGAGGAGGCACTCAGTGGAGCCTTTTTTCTTACATTGCTTACTTGATGTATGTATTATTTTTACACCATACTTTTTCCTAGCTGTAAAATGAACAAAATCCTATGTCTCTTCTCTATTCTGGGAAGGGATAAATATTTGCTAAGCATGCACTGTACTCCAGGCATAAGCCAGGCTTTTTCACACAGGCGATCTCATGTAATCCCTGTGGCAATAGTTATTTGCCCCACTGTACTGATGAAGAAATGGAAATTTGGAAAGTTTAATGCATTAAGTAATTTTCAGTTTTAAGGATGAATGAAGTCAAGGTAAAGAGTCATTATCATATTTGCAGCCCTTAAAGAGCAAGGGTGATTATAGGTGACGATACTGTGTGGTGTGTTTCATAATAGCTAGAAGAGAGGCTTTTCAGTGTTCTCAAAGCAACAGTGAATGTTTGAGATTAGGGAAATGCTAAACACCCTGATTTGGTCATTACACAATGTATATATATCTATTAAAACATCTCACTGTACCCCATAAATACATGCAATTATTATGTGTCAATTAAAAAAAATTTTTAAGTTTAGAAAAAAGCAAAGAAGTACTCCTGGAGTTTAAGAAGAAGATATGTTTCTTTAAGACTGGCATAGACATGTTAAAGTAATAATAACTTAGATATTTATCTCTTTACAGTTATGTAATTGCTTTCACTATATCATCTCATTTGATCTTTACAACAGTGCTTGGTTTGGGCTGAGACAGATGTTGTCCCCCTTTATGGGTGAGGAACCTGAAACTCGCTGAATTTGAGCAATGTGTCCCACAGTGACAAGATTACATTTCAATGACTATATAACCCTTGAGCTTAATTTAGAAAAGAAAAATAGTACAATTCTATTCGTTTAAAGAAAGTAGGTCTTTAGTCTTTATGCTAGTTTTTTAATATACTTCTTTAAATATTTGTTGAGCCCCAGTACAAAACAGAAACGCCTGTCGTCCCGCCCCCCGCCATCATAGGATGTATCATGAGCTCCTAATGATCATAACTGCGACTGACAGCTTTGTGGTATTCTGATCCTTCTGCTTGTACAATTTAGACTCCCTTGTGTGACTTCCAGGCCTTCTAGTTTTCTTATATTTGTTCTCACCCCAGCTGGAGGACAATGGCCAATCTAATGAGATTTTTACCAGTGAGATATTTAGTTATTGCTTTTTCCAAAAGGAATACTATTTAGTTTGCTGTGGGCTATTTTAACAAACTAAAGTGAGAACCTAGGAAGTTAATAGTTTTATCTTCTTTAGGGGTATCATTGGAGAATTTTCCCCTCTGTAAAGAATTGCTCATTCCACCTGGAACCCAAAACTATATGGTGAGAATGCGACTCTATGACATCAACCGGCGGCAGCTAAACCTCACCATCCGGATTGTGTGCCGAGCTGAAGGATCCTTAAAGATCTTCATTTCTGCTCCATATTGGCTGATTAACAAAACAGGTATGTACAGAGGTCGCTCAAGTAAGCCTTTGGCGTTAGTCATGGGAATTCAGATTTATTTGCTCAGTTAACTAAATGGAGCCAATGCAAATAGATTACTTCAGCAGTCTAAGCCGCTGAAACCTTCCTGCTTCCATAATAAGTGCTTAATCCTGGTCAAAACTGTCCTTTTATTCAATGAACTGAGCCCACTAAATAAACTCAATTTTCACTATGTTCACCCTTTATGATTTTTTTTCATTTACTATTTGCATCTCTCTTGGGTAGACTGGGTCGGATTGATAGAAACCTCTCCCCTCCCTTCTCAAGGGTTACCACTGATCTTCAGACAGGACAATGCAAAGACAGATGCTGCAGGCCAGTTTGAGGAACACGAGCTGGCCCGGAGCCTGAGCCCTCTCTTATTCTGCTATGCTGACAAAGAGCAGCCCAACCTGTGAGTACAGTTATTTATGGGAAGGGGAAATAAGCTCCTAGGGAAGGGAAGAAATTAGCAAAGGCTATAACATATCCATGTAAGTAGAAATATACCATAGATAACAATTCTGACTTGGCAGGGTAATAGAACCATGACCTAATGGGATTTTTGGGGATCTAATTTCTGTGTTATTCGATACCGAAAATAAACCATTTGGTTGGTTTATAATGAAAGCTGGTTTTATTTTACATGTATTGAAGTAGTTCTCCTACTCATAACTCTGCCAATGAAGAGAAACCTATGTGTTCCCCTTCTCTTCTCTGCAGTTTCTCTTCCCCTGTAAGCTTTTAGCACAGGCAGAGGAGCTGGCATCAGAGTGGACATAGACTGACCCTTTGGGAAAACCTTCAGCCCCATTAATCCAACCCAGGATTTGTGTAAGGTTTTAAAATTCATCCCTTTTACCCTTCAAATAAAATGTACCATTTTAAAATCTCAGACCACTCATTGCATGTTTAAAAGCTGGGAAAAGCAACAATTGTGAGGATGAGATGACATGTTCTTTTAATGTATGGTAGGAGCATTAATTCATTTCTATTCTTGGTTTTGATGTTCTGCTTTTTATAGGAGTCTTCTCATTCAGAGGCCTAATCCAGAGATAAAGGGATGTAACTGATAGTGCTAAAATACCATGTCCTGTTATTTGTAGAATTATGCTGAAAGCTTAACAGGAAGGCTTCTGGAGTACTGCACTTTAGTGGGTACAGATGCACCTACCAGGAAGGGCTAGAATCCAGATTGGTGTTGTAGTCAAGGAGAGGATTGATTAGAGTTCTGGATATTGTAGGAGACACAACCAGCCACTCGACATGTACAGCAAGCCCAGTCTCATTGGTTTTCTGAAAGGATTTGGACAGTTTTAGATCTAGGACTTGACATTTGTCAAACAGTTTGTTTATCCACGGATTTCATAGTTCCAAAGCATTTCCACATAGGCTGTCTCACTGGATTCTCCCCAACATCCCAATAGTTTAGGCAGGACAGGAAATATTATATTTTAAGATGAGAAAACTGAGGCTCAGAGAGACAAGACATTGACCAACTAAACAATGCTTTGTCATTGTAATGGTGCCAGTCCTTAGAAGTAGTGCACCATTAGCTGCATCTTCTGTCTGTACTCTTCTCTTGCTTTTTTTTTTTTAATGAACCTTTGAAAATACCTGAGTCATCAGGAAAGGATCAGTTTGACCTGAATCCATGATTTCCAGGGGAATAATAGAAATGATAGTGTTTTCCTCATATGTTATGCTTATAGAATCCTAATGTTTTCTCCTAAAGGATTTAGTTGTAGATGTCAATATATTTCACACACTGTTGTACTGTGGCTACCTCCAAGATAGAGGGTTTTTTTGTTGTTTTTGTTTTTGTTTTTTTTGAGAGAAGGTCTCACTCTGTTGCCTCGGCTGGAGTGCAGTGGCATCATCATAACTCACATCAGCCTCCAACTCCTGGGCCCAAGCGACCCTCCTGCCTCAGCCTCCCTGAGGCAGCTGGGACTACAGGCGCACACCACCACATTCGTTTGGCTGATTTTTTTTTTTTTTTTTTTTTTGTAGTGCCAAGGTCTTGCTATTGCCAGGCAGGTCTCGAACTCCTGGGCTCAGGCAATCCTCCCGCTTTGCCCTCCCAGAGTGCTAGGATTCCAGGTGTGAGCCACCGTGCTCAGCCTCTAAGATGGAGTTTTGACCGCTGATTAATTTTCTCGCTGTGTTTGGGAATCACGTAAGAGTGAGGAAGAGAGTCAGTATTAGAGATCTAATTTTGGGTAATAGCTACATTAGTATTTCCTGATTAGAACAGGTAGATAAGACTTTCTTATGGATGAATATATACATCTTTGCTTTTCTGCCCCACAGCTGCACGATGAGAATTGGAAGGGGGATTCATCCGGAAGCCCTGCCGGGCTGGTGTCAGGGCTTCTCCCTGGATGGTGGTAGTGGTGTCCGAGCTTTGAAAGTCATCCAGCAAGGAAATCGCCCAGGGCTGATTTATAACATTGGTAGGTCATGTTTGGGGCAGTGGGAAAGTAAGAATCGTTGGCCGATGACCTCAGGCTTGGAGGAGTAAGCTGGCTGTGCATTTTGGTCTAGCTACAAGTGCTGATTTTCTCATTTGGCATTGAGTCAGGTATCTCTTCTCTGAATGCTAGGTTGATATCAACACAGATCTGTTCTCCTGGGGATCTGAGGAGCCACCTAAACACTGCCCTTTTGAGGTCTGTGGCTCTGTTTAATTTCAGACTCACCTGTGTCAGGAAAGTATCAGTTTGGCTTGAATCCTTGTTTTTCAGGGAAATAATAGGAACACTTAGAATGCTTTTCATCCTCCAAGTATTCCCACGCATTCATTAAAATTTGCAAACCCTAAAAGGGTAAGAAGCATTGTTCTCCTTGAAACTGAAGGAGAGAGGTTAAGTGACCTGCCTAGATGCAAAGGGGAAGTCTGGGTCAGAAGTAAGATTAGGATTGGGGTCTACGAATTAGAGGCAGAAAATATACTAAAATGTACTTGGTGTTTGTAGTAATTAGAAACACCCCAACTAACTTAGCTTCTGGAGGTAGGAAGGGTGGGAAGGGGAGGGGAGGATATTCTACCCACATGTCTTACAGCCACTTGAGAACTGTTAAAAGATTTTCTGAATGGTTAAGATAAATTTGATTTAAATATGCCTCAGGTTTAAAATGTTAGCAGGGCATCCTTCTTTTAGTATATAATTTCTAAGGATCTCAAAGAAATGTTTAGTTTTGAGTGTTTCAACACAGTCTAGAGCTGCATGGTGTTGTAGAACTTTCTGTGATGATGGAAATGTTCTATTTTGCACTGTCTGATACAGTAGCCACTAGCCACTTGCGGCTACTGAGCACTTGAGAGCGCATTACTGAGAAATGTGCCAAGTATGACTGAGGAATTGAATTTTATTTAATTTTAATGAATTTAAAGTTAAATAGCCACATATGGCTAGTGGCTACTGTATTAGACAGCGCAGATGTAGTCATGTTGTAGAAGGAAAAACTGAAGTGGCATCATTTACATATTTCCCCTGAATCCCATGGAGGATCAGGGATATGTTTAAATGTTTGAGGATTTGTTAGGAAAAGAATCTTCCAAGTACAGTTTCCTTTTCACGTTTTAAACATGGATTTGTATTCATTCTCCCTTGACATGCGAGCTGTCACCTCAGAGTTGACATTAAGATTTTTAAAAGAAATAAACTTTGTTTGATCTTCCAGCTGAGGATCGTTTTCTTTACTTTTTCTCACATTTGTTTGCTCCGCCCCTTGGCTAGGCAAAGGCCACTTCGTGCTGAGTTTGGCTTTCTGCTGGGGTGTCTTGCCCTTGATATATTTTCCAAAGCAAGCTACCATAGGCTGGCTGGAAGCTGAAGTTGGGACAAATTGGGGGATGGGGTGGGGGAGCTTGTTTCTTTTAAAGTAGTTAGCACTAAGAACCGTAGAATTCTTGCAGAGAGGCAAATTGAGCAGACCAGTCAGACATATGCAGTGATTGCCCATATATACTTTTATGCTAGGAGCATTCATTAAAGCTCCTAGTGTAGGTTTTTAGGGACAAGACTGTGATTTGAGTTTTGTTGTTCCAACAAGGGAAAGGATATGGGGGGTGGACTAACATAGGACTTAATGATTTTTAAGGATCATGAGATTTTTGCCATTTATTATCAAGGGAATTTGTGAAATCTCATACTTAAATATTTGAAGAATTGCATAGATAAATAGCTCCCTATCAGGAAAGTTGAAAGCACAATCCCAAACTGAAAAGTCAGGGACAGTCCTGCTAGTTAGCCTCGTTTGGACATCCAAAAAGGATTCTGTGCCTTTTGAACTTATCATCTATTGATTTATTAGGTGTTTCCCAAGATGAAGAGGAAAAAAAAAGTCCCCCTTTCCCCCCAAATTGAGTATCTATAGTGTTTTAGGGCACCCTAGACTCTTTTTGTAATATCAAATGAAATACATCTTTTGTAGGCAGACTTTGTATTAGTTGAGATCAGCTAACTATGATAATGTTGATTTCTGACAACTAAAGCTTTTCTGTATATCACAGAAAGAAAAGTGGTAGGTATATCTCTCTATCCCAGTAGTATATAACATTTCTTAAATAGGGAGTTTCAAAGAAATTTGTTTTTGTGATTTTCTTAGACTTTCAGGTATTTTCAAGGCTTATATTATGGAACACCAGAATTTTCAAGCCAGTATAAGTAAATAATTACAGTTACCAGATTGGAATGTTTATAATTGGGATTATGTTGGGAAATCTGAGACACCTGGTTGGTCATGTCCTATAGTGGAGTCTCTGTTTTTATGGTTCTGTTGTTACTCGGACTGCTGAGAGGTCCTTGTATGTCCCGTCGCAGTGTAAGCAAGCTGCATGGGGCGCTGGTCCAGAGGCAGGCTGCCTGGGTCTGAGTCCCAGCTATGCCACTTACTAGGCCCATGACCTAGAGCAAATTACTTAGCTTTCCATGCCTTAGTTTCCACATCTGTGAAATGGAAATAACGAAATATTTAACTCATAAAGTTGTTGTGAGAATTCAGTATAAAGCCTTTGGCAGAGGGCCTACCATGTATTAAGAGTTCTCTAAATATTGTTGTTAATTTTATTTTTTCTCCTATAAATATTTTTTATCATTGTGTAACCAAAGCTCAGCCCAGTGCCTTAAATATAGTTGCTGTATTTATAGTCTGAATGAACGAATGAATAATTCATCCTGCTGAGTTTTGTATTTTTAAAAATTTTTATCAGAGTTTTTGAGGTAATTCAATGCTGCTTCATTTTTCTTTCTTTATTTGGAAGCTTGTGTTTCGAGGTTTCCTTCTGACTGTTTTGTTATTTTTTTTCCCAGTACATGGTAGGTACTGAAAACAAATTTATTTTATAAATAAATAAATTCTATAATATTCAGCATTATGTTTGAGCTGGATTCTTTGGCAATGGACTAAAAGAAAATACTAGAGAAGAGTCAAGTGAGTTCAGGGCATTATAGAATCTAAGTAATCTGAAATTTCCACTATATCCTGTAAAAATGGCAGCGTTCTCTAGAAGGAAATTTTGTGTCCCAAGTATAAACAGAAATGTATCATGTGAAACTGTCTCA
This sequence comes from Indri indri, assembly GCA_004363605.1. Lineage (NCBI taxonomy): Eukaryota > Metazoa > Chordata > Mammalia > Primates > Indriidae > Indri > Indri indri. Next base: position 8,010 of record RJWJ010005097.1, on the reverse strand, counting down.
GTAGTCAGCTTCGTAAATGGAAACCTAAGGTATGTGTGGCTGAACACCTATGTATTTCAGTTGCTGTTACAATGATATGCACTTTATGAAGAAACTAGGAATTATGAGGATATTGATGTTGTCTCTGAGACTTTTTAAGGTCTGAATGGGAATAAGGAATAATACGTTGAGTGAATTGCTATTTCCATTCCATTCCTGGAAGGTTCAATATCTTCTTTGGATGATACAATAGTTTTTTCAGAGAAACTAAGTAATTTTGAAGGGTATTTATTTTTGTCAAACCAAGAATTTTTACTCTTCAGATTAATTCACGAAAGTGGTTCTTGCTATTTGTAGGTATTGATGTCAAGAAAGGCCGAGGTCGATACATTGACACCTGTATGGTCATCTTCGCCCCCCGTTACCTGCTGGATAATAAATCATCTCACAAGCTTGCATTTGCACAGAGGGAATTTGCCAGGGGACAGGTAAGCAGTTTGCTGTTGAAAAATGACCAGTGCTTATTTACTAGCACAGTGAGTTTTAATGTCATAGCTTATCCCCATCAAGACTGTAAGTTCTGCAATGTGAATAATCATTCTATAGTTTTTGGTGGAGGGAAAGGCTCAGAGTTGATACTCAGTAATCATTTGCTTATTGACTAAAGCAGTAATCCTGTGTGTTTTAGGGAACAGCCAATCCTGAAGGTTACATTTCTACCCTTCCTGGTTCCAGTGTGGTGTTCCACTGGCCTCGGAATGACTATGATCAGCTATTGTGTGTCAGACTGATGGATGTTCCCAACTGTATTTGGTCTGGAGGCTTTGAAGTCAACAAGAATAATTCCTTCCATATCAACATGAGGTAAGTTCAAGACTCTAAATATAGATAAAAAGTAGCCTTGTTTGAGGTATGGTAATGTAAATAGGAAGCCCACACTGCTCTTTGTAAAATGGGTACATATATTTCTGGCTCAGATGAAGGCCTTAGAACTTGCAAAGTCCAGGAAGCATGAATGACCATTTTGATGGAATGAGCTAAACTGGGTGTTGCCAATTTTGACCATTGTGTCATTGCTGTGGTCTTAGAGGCTACAAGAGAAAGGAGTAATGCTGAGCTCATACCATGATTACCTGCAACCCTGAAAAGTCTGTCTGCATTTAGATGGTAACACTGATTATGAATGTTTTTGTCTATTCTGGCACATTTGCACAAACTCTTCTCTCATCTGATGCAGTTCCAGTAAGTTATCTGGCCTTCTACGCCTAGCCCAGTAATGCTCAGCCCTTGTTAAGGCAAATCAACCAATTCAACCGTAACCAGCTTAGGATGATTTAATATTTCTTCCTGCTTTCGTCAAGTGCTTTTTTTTTTTAAATTGTTTAAAAATTTTAAAATTCTGATAAAACACACATAAAATTTATCATCTTAACCATTTTTAAGTGTATGACTCACTAGTGTAAGTGTATTCACACTGTTGTGCCATCTCCAGAAGTCTTTTCATCATGGAAAATTCTGTACCCATTAAACAACTCCCGATTCCCCTTGCCCCCAGCCCTTGGCAACCACATTCTACTTTGTGTCCTTATAAATTTGACTGCTCTAGGTACCTCATATAAGTTGAATCATACGGCATTGGTCTTTTTTGACTGGCTTGTTTCACTTAGCATAATGTCCTCAGTGTCCATCCATGTTGTAATATGTCGGAATTTCCCTCCTTTTTAAAGCTGAATAATATTTCATCGTGTATATATACCACTTTTTGTTTATCCATTCATCTATTGATGGACACTTGGGTGGCCTCCATCTTTTGACCATTGTGAATAATGCTGCTGTGACCATGGGTGTACATATCTGTTCAAGACTCTGCTTTCAATTTTTTGGGATATAGACCCAGAAGTGGAAGTGTTGGATCCTATGGTCATTCTATTTTTAATTTTTTGAGGAACTGCCATACTGTTTCCCATAGTAGTTGCATCATTTTACTTTCCTACCAACAGTGCACAGAAGTTTTTCTCCACAACCTCACCAACATTTGTTATTTTCTATTTTTCATAGTAACCATCCTAATGGGTGTGAGGTGGTATCTCTTTGTGGTTTTGATTCACGTATCCTTAATGATTAGAGATGTTGAGTATGTTTTATGTGCTTATTGGTCATTTGTATATCTTCACTGGAGAAATACCTATTCAAGTCCTTTGCACATTTTTTAATTAGGTTGTTTATTTTTTTTAGGTTTCCCATTTTTGAATTAGGTTGTTGTTGAGTTGTAGGAATTCTTATTCTGAGAGTTTCATGGTTTTAGCTCTTACTTTTAGGTCTCTGATCCATTTTGGGTTCATGTTTGTATATGGTATAAGGTGAATGTCCAACTTCGTTCTTTGGTGTGTAGATTTTTGGTTTTCCCAACTCCATTTGTTAAAAAGACTCTCCTTTCCCGATGACATGGTTTGGTACCATTGTTGAAAATCATTCGACTCTGTATGTGAGGGTTTATTTCTGGGCCCTCTAATCTGTGCCATTGGTCTGTTTGTCTTTATGCCAGCACCACACTGTTTTTGATGACGGTACCTTTGTAATAAGTTTTGAATGAGGAAATGTGAGACCTCCAACTCTGTTCTTCTTTTTCAAGATTGTTTTCTCTATTTCTGCAAAAAATGCCATTGGAATGTTGATAAGGAATACATTAAATCTATAGATTGTGTTTTGTAGTATTGACATATTAACAGTTATGTTTTCCAGTCCATGAACATGGGATGCCTTTTCATTTATTTGTGTCATGTTTAATTTCTTTCATCAAATGCTTTTGAAGCTAAAGAATCTGAAATCAGTGCTATTTGAACATGTTTAGAAGGAAAATTTAATCTTTTACACATTATGGTCAGTTCTCTATTGAAAACACTATTGTAAAGGAACAGAAATATGATAATTTAACAACACATGATCTAAAATAGTATTTATATTTGACTTTTAAATGCATTATCTGATTTGTTGGTGGGCCTTTCTTAATTATACTTTGCCTTGGCCTTGTTAGTTTGAATTGCATCTGGGTTCAGTGGTTTACCAGCTGTCTTTCTGGCAGCTACAGGGCTCAAAGGAGATAACATTAGGGGCCAAGGGAACCAAGTGCATAGGGCTCCATCGCCCTCTTGCCTGCTTCAACCAGAACTTTTGTCTGTTAGTATGTGTTCTTCGTAAGATTTCAGTGGGGCGGCGGGGAGAATGAAGACAGGTGTGGGATTCTGTAGCTAAAACCACCAGTGTTTTATATGCCGCCTGGGTGGAGGCAGCTCAGATCTGCTGTGTGAGAATAGGAAGTCAGTTTGGAATCAACAAAAAAGTTACACATGATTACTACCAAAAGAAGTAAAAGAGGAGGATGATTTGTGTACCTTTTGTTAATCCTTTAAAAATAGTTTTAGTGTGCAGTCCTAAACTACTGAGAACAGAACTATGCCATCTGTTTCTTTTACTTTCTCCAACTTTTCACTTGAAAACAATTTAAACTACAGAAAAGTTACAAGACTAGTACAATGAACATCCTTATGTCTTTTACCTAGATTCACTAATTTTCAGCATTTTGCTACGCTTTCTCTCTCCTCTCTCTTCTCTGTCTTTTCTATCTCTCCCCTCCCACCCCTCCCCCTTCCACTTTTCTGAACTATTTGAAAGTAAATCGAAGGCATCATGACACTTCAGCCATAAAAACTTCAGCACTTATCACCTAAAAATAAGGACATTTTTCTAAATAAATGTTATACCATTATTATATACTGAAGAAATTTAACATTGATATGTTTTCTAACAAATAGTCTTTATAGACTGAATGAATGACTGAAATACCCTTCAGAGCAGCTCCTCCCCACAATCTGGGATATCCAGTCAAGGATCAATTATTTTACTGTGGTTCGTTTATTGTCTCCTTTAATCTGGAGTAGCCCCACTTTTCCTTTTTTGGTGACATTGACATTTTCGAAGACTCCAAGCCAGTTACCTTAGAATGTCTTATATTCTGCATTTGGATGATAGTTTGCTATGTGTGTGTGTGTGTGTGTGTGTGTGTATATATATGTATATATATTTGGGTCAGACATTTTTGGTAACTGTTACCTGTGCGATATGTGTTTTCCATTGCATCCCATCAGGAGGCCTATAGTGTCTGTTGGTCCCATTGCTGATGGGGTTAAGTTTGATCAAATTTACCTTTCTTCTTTGTGAATAAGAGTAATCCTTTGGAGGGATAATTTAGACTATGAGTATTCTGTTTCCCAAAAACCTTTCACTCAATGGTTTAATGGTTCATACTTGAAGCTGTCACTACATTGGTGGTTTTAAAATGGTGACTTTCTAATTCTCTCATTTCTTCTACATTTTTTTAGCAGATATTTTTCTATAAAGATGAGCTTTCATGGGACATAGGTAACAAAAAAAAAAAATGAGCTTTCAATTCCTTCCAGTGATATATCTGTATATAAATGTATATATGTGCCCACACATACATAATATGCATGCTCTGCTTTTCAGCTCTTCTTTACACCAGGATATCAGTAAATATTGAAGAAATGAGAGAATTTGGAAATCACCATTTTGTAATTATGTTATCAATTTCTAATTTTTTAGTATGATCAAAAAACACAGAGTGGGCTGTAGGTTCGGTGGTATTAATCGAGTCCCCAGCAATGTTGTGATTGTGAGAAGCAATAGAAGCAAGCAGATTGTAGCTTGTTTCCTCCATTTTACACGACCTCTTTTGTTTCCTCATTCTGCAGAGATACCCTGGGAAAATGCTTCTTCCTACGCGTGGAAATTACTCTCCGAGGAGCTACATATAGGATCTCATTTAGTGACACAGATCAGTTACCTCCTCCTTTCCGAATTGACAACTTTTCTAAGGTATCAAGTGGAGTTAAGAAGAGCCAGTCTGGCGGTTTCATGTGTGGAAGGGTGGAGCGTGTGCTTAGGATAATGGGGCAATGCAGTTTAAACTTGGGTTTAAAAGAAGCTATATAGACAGGCTTTCTATAGCTGGACAACCCTAGAAATCCTTACCATTAGGAGGTGGTTTCTGCTGCTTATTTTGATTGCTGGGCAGCCTTGTCCGGGCAGAAGTAATCTTTTAGCCACCAATACTTACTTTGACTAAAGCGTGTGGTTAGCATGATGCCCTCAGGAGACATTCTGTACAGAGACAGGGATGAGATGGTCCCGTGAGAATGGGAATGGGCAATTCTACTGTTGATTACTTATAGTGAGCATTTTTATAAATCTTCCAAGTAAAGCCAGTGTGGAAATCATTAGATTCTATTTTAAAACATGCCTTTGAATAACAGTGCCTTATAATATGTGATTTTCTGTAGCCAAATATCAAAATTCGTATTCCTTTCTATATTCGAAGTTTATCACAGGGGGTTTGGGGTAGGAGAGATACCATCGGAAGGATGGAATTGCTTCCCCTGGATATTTGACTTGGCAAAGCTTCTTAAAGCCCTTTATCCAGTAGGCCCATGTCCTTTAATTGGTAGGTTTTTGGAATTTGTAAGATGATTAGAAAAGCATTTGAAGAGGTGAGACGATGAACCTCACTGATGATTATTCCCTGTATAGGATTCATTTGGGAAGGATCTGGAACTTAAACCTGGGAAGCACTGACTCACTTTCCAGTAACACCACTCTGAATGAAAGTCCTCTTTGTCCTCTCTGCCGTCACTCTAGGTCCCAGTTGTCTTTACTCAGCATGGCGTAGCCGAACCCAGGCTCCGGACTGAAGTGAAGCCTATGACTTCATTGGATTATGCCTGGGATGAACCCACCCTGCCGCCTTTTATCACTCTCACTGTTAAAGGGGCAGGTTCCTCTGAGATCAACTGCAACATGAATGATTTCCAGGATAACCGACAGCTTTATTATGAAAATTTCATTTATATTGCTGCTACATATACATTCTCTGGGTAATTCTGGATTAAATTATTGTTCTTGTAAAGCAGAAGGTTCTAATTATTAACTGGTTTTACATTTTAAGCAGTCTCTCAGGAGACCAAAGAACAAAGCAATATTCCTTCATTCTTTACCAAATCCTAGGCTCAGGGTCTATCTTGAGAGGTCATTTAGTTTAAACCCTTGTGTTTTGGCTGGATTAAAATTTATCCAAAGAGGCAAGACTTTTTTTTTTTTTAAATCCATTCTAGTATTTAAACTTTCTTTCAGTTGTTTATTAGTCTGTTTTCCCTCTTTTGAAACTGACTAATCTTCATCATAATTATTCAAATCACCATTCTGACTTCTCTCCCCCATTGAGAAGACTGATTAAGCAGACACTTAAAGGTCTGTCTTAATACTCACTAAAGCCAAGTGTAGGAGCTTAACTTCACAGTAATTCTAATTGCCTTGGAATTATAATCTTCACTGTTGTTTGACTAGTTGTATTTAGAAAACTCAGGTGAAGAATATCGACCTTATTTGATTAATAATTCTACTATTAGATCAGCACATAAAGATTTTAAACACTGGGCTTTCAAAAAGTAGTTATTCCACCAACGTGTGCATACAGTTTATTGTTTCTGTGCTAAAGTTAAAGGGACAATTTTAAAATATATCCGTGAAGAAATGGAAATAGCTAATCTTTAGCATTGTAAGGATAAATCACCTGATAAACAGGACATTTCAAGTTCTCTTCCTTTCCAAAATATTCTGAAAATTTTTGCATGTGAATGAGATTTTTACATGTGACTGGGGCCCACAAAATAATCCCTGGATTTTTGCATTATCTTTCTCATCTGCCTACAGTCCAGATGGTACGAGTAATAACTTGAATTTGCAAAGAATAGCCATTCTTTCTCCTGTCTGTTGCAGTTCCCTTTGGTAATGATGGTGCTGGGATGTTTATCTTGTTATAATGGAGCCAATAATGTTTGTTTGTTGTTTGTTTATTTGTTTTTAAAGATTCTGGCACCATGACAATGTGACATGCTGAAGGTTTAGTGCCTGAAAAACCAATTCTAAATCTGGTTGCTAGTCATGTTTTTCTCTTTGTGTTCTATGAATTCCAGTAGTTACTAAGCTCTTCAACTGAAGAATTCTAATGAAGGATTATGAGCTTAATGGGTTGAACTGATATGGAGCAGATACAAAGAGAAGCTTTTGCGAATCTTGGTGTTCAGACTATTAACAGCAGAATTATTAATAGAATAATCCTGGTGCACTAAGAGGTTGAACCATCTTTTGGAGTATACTAGAACTATTTCTTTGCATTCTTGGAGAGAACTAATGATGAAGAAAGAGAAATTTTGTTTTTGTTTTTAGTAAGGTGAAATTCACATAACATAAAATTAGACTTTTTAAAGTGAACAGTTCAGTGGCATTTGTTACATTCATAATGTTGTGTGACCACCACCTCTACCTAGTCCCAAAACATTTTTATCACCCCAAAAAGAAATGCCAAGCCTATCAGGCAGTCCCTGCCGTTCTCTTGATCGCCAGCCTTAGGCTACCACCAGTCTGCTTTCAGTCTCTGTGGATTTACTTATTCTGGACATTTCATATCAGTGGGATCATAAAAGTGGCCTTTTATGTCTAGTTTCTTTCACTTGGCATAATGTTTTTGAGGTCCATCCACACTGTAGCATGTATAAGTATTCATTCTTTTTATGGAAAATATTCCGTATTTTTTATGACTGAGTAATATTCTATTGTATGTGTATACTATGTTTTGTTTATCCATTTATCCATTGATGGATGTTTGGATTATTTCTACCTGTTGGCTACTATGAACAGTGTTGCTATGAACATCCCTGTACATATATTTGTTTGAGTACCTGTTTTCAATTCTTTTTTTGTTTATACCTAGGAGTGGAATTGCTGGGTTCTATGGTAATTTTGTGTTTAACTTTTTGAAGAGCCGCCATACTGTTTTCCACAGTGCCTGAACCACTGTACATTCCTACTGGCAATGTACAAAGGTTCCAATTTCTTCATCTTTTCACCAACACATTTTTTAGTTGTTGTTGTTTTGTTTTTTTGTTTTTTTGTTTTTTT